>BHFT01025830.1:0-101076 GCA_004320025.1 Laticauda laticaudata
TTTTGAGCAGATGAAATAGCAGTAGACGGATGTTTGATGGATAGAGCGTATGAAAGACGTACGCAGTGAGTACACAATGGATGCATCACATTTTCCAACGGATGGCAAACTTTTTTGTCCGTTTTACATCCTCTTTGCATCCGTTGGTTCAGTGGGACATGGGCTTTAAGTACATTCTTTATGCTTATTGCTTAATCCATGTTTCAAATTTCAAAGAATCTCTTGTGATTCACTGTGCAGATGACAGGCCTGGATTAACATTTGATTCTTTTAAACTCTAACCAGTTTAACAACTCTGGAAATGCAAAGGAAAGTGTTCAACTTTTCACTTGATCACTTATATATATATTAATGGTTTAAGTGATTTGAATTTGCAGCTCTCTCAATAGTTTGTTATGATTTAGGCAACATTAAGTGCATCTTTTTTTCAGCTCATGTTTCATATGCCTGAAGAAGCAGTTTCAGTATTCTCTTGATAAAAGGCAGAGATAAAAGGAATAGAATAATGATGCAGTCATAGGGGAGAAATTATCATCGCTAACAATGCATTTTATCTGTTCTGTTAAAATTTGCAATGTGGAGTCATTTTGCTAGAAGCAAAAGATTGGATTTCTTTAAAAATACAAATTAAAATGATAATTTGCTGCATTGCAACACTGGTCTTTGGATTCTTACCTCCTGTGCCCCATAATATGAAAACTTTTATAACTCATGGCATGCTAATTTTATTTTAGAGTTCTATCTATCTCCCCAGATGTAGTAGTACTGGAAAAGAAACAAAGCTAGAGTATAAATAAAAAGAAAACCAGGAGGGGATGTAATTCTAAGCTTATTTTCTGAACAAAAGGAATAACAATGTAATTTACATTGTTGTTACAAGACGGTCAAAAAAAATGAGAAGGCACACCAGAGGTTGAAGTTTTCTATGTGAACATTATGAGAGCAAGAATCTGACTTGAGCAAGGATTAGTAAAATAGGCCTTAAAACAGAAATAACAATGAACTACATTGTACAGTGGGCAAAGCTTGAAGAAAGATGATCAAGGATTCAAAGTATATGTGTTCTACAGGTAGGACAGAATGGAATGGAATAAAATAGAATTCTTTATTGGCCATGTGAGATTGGAATTTGTCTTAGTGCAAATGCTCTCAGTGTACAAAAAAGGAAAGATACATTCTTCAAGAGTCAAGAATGATAAGGTGCAACACTTCATAATAGTCATAGGGTACAATAAGCAATCAAATCATACTAGGAATATACAGGATATTCCTAATACCCTTGTAAGGATACAAGTGATAAAATCACAGCCATACAGTCACAAATGGGAGGGGATGGGTGATAAGGAGTGATGAGAAGATTAATAGTAATAGTAGTGCAGACTTTGTAAATAGTTGGACAGTGTTGAGGGAATTATTTGTTTAGCAGAGAGACAGTGTTCGTATGTGCTTGGGGAGAAAGATTTTAGGAACTGACCCCAGATTAACAGTCCCTTGTGCAAAGAACAGGCAGTGTCAGACAAAAAAGATGAGAATAATTCTGCATATGAACCCTATCTATCACCCCTTCCAGGCATGAGGCCATGACAGTGACATATTGATGTCATCAGCCTCTAAATTTGCACCTCCCAAAGGACAGTCATAGCAGTTGTCCAAAGACGCCTCTTCTAAGTCTTCTTCCTGAGTCTGTCTCTCTCCTGAAAGAGAGGTTTAAGTGCAGTATTGTGTTGCATGGGCTACTCTGCCTTGCATTTCTTAAATGGATCTCAGTTGCTCTCAGGTGTGAACAGCACACACTCTTCCAGAGATGAAGTAAGATATAGCTTCCAGTTCTCAGCTGGCAACCCATTCATCTGCAGCAGATGGATGAAAAAGAGAGAGAAGTGTCTTGGGCTTTGCCTTCGGCAGCAAAATGTTTCATCTGGCTCTTTTGCTTAGGCTGCAATCCTACCAACTGCTACTGGCTTAAAAATCCCACTTGGAAGTTTGGTTTGAAAGGCACTTCTAAATAAATTAATAACTGGCCTGGTTGGTAAGCATTGATATGACAATATTTAAAAAAAAACCCTGGCACTAACCAAATGTGAAACAGCCAATATTTTGGGGAGAGAGAGTTTACAAAATCTGAAATAAAGCTTAATTATAAGCCCACCCCACCCCTTTTTTTTTAAAGAAACAGAGTGACAAAACACAAGCAACCACCATTGTCCTCCCTATTTAGAAAAAAATAGACCAGCACACTATTCTCTGTTGACCATAAAAGCACTGGGCTCTGTGCAATAGTCCTTTTAAGCTTTGACAGAAAGTTGCTATCAATAAGGTAATAAATTAATTGATCATTTACGAAGGCAGAGGGAGGACAGACAATTATGGTGAATTATGGAATGTGTAACTTTTCTGATTTACCCATCTCTGATTTAATTAGTCAAATTAAATGAAATTAATTCTTCTGCCTGTACAAATGTGACACTGAATAAATGAAACATTTTTTTAAAAAAAGAAGTCTACTTTGAGGGTTTTTGTGTGGCATAATATTATGCACCCCTTAAAATAAGATAAAATCAAACAGAAGTCCAATAGGCTTTTGAATACATTTGCAAGCACATGATAAACTTTCACACAAAATTCCTTGTGTGGATTATGGCAAAATAACTATTTATGAGAAAGAAGCATTTAGGTCTCAAAAATACTGTGCTAAGCTTACTTGCTGTTTTGTCTGTCACTCCTCTAGACCAAGAGTATCAAACTTGTGGCCCATGGGCCAGATGCATCACATGCTGGTCATGTCCAACCCCATTTTAGCAAAGGGTGGAAAAGTCACAATATGTCACATGATAACAATGTAACAATGTGAGTTTGACATCTCTGCTCTGGACAAAGAACCATTTTATCTTCTGCATAGACTTCTGGAGACCACATGAGATCCAAAGACATTCTTGGAAGTAAACATTAGACATTAGATCCCAGACCTAAATATTCAACATTGCAGCCAAGTTAAAAGAATATTTTTTTAAAAAAAGGTAAGAGATAGAAAGAGCCATGGAAGTGATAAAGGAAGTGATCATAAACATATAAATGCCCCCAAATATCTTTTGAGGTATATCAATAGATAGATATCTATTTATCTATTCTTCAAGCTTTATGTCAGTCTGTCTCTGTCTCTATTTCTGTCAGTCTATTATCTCTGTATAGTTAATATACTTATCTTCTCTGCTTTCTATCCGTAATATACTTATATTCTCTGCTTTCTATCTGTAACATATTCTAAGTTATAAAATGTAGTTGGGAATTCTGTAACATACTGATAGAAACTATATATGAAATATAATTCCAAATTATAATCAAATTATAATTCAACAACAATAATTCCAGATTAACACTGTCTCCTTGAAGAAACAAAGTGAAATTCTAATTTCATAACTATTAAATCACTTGGGAAGTCCATTATGTCAAAGACACCTAATTTTAAATGGGAACAGCTTTTCTGGTCCAAATGACCCATATTTATAATACAAGTTTAACAAGCTGCCCTAAACATGGCAGCTAGACACCATCAAAGTTGACAGTAGCCATAGCATAAAACTGAAAGTAGCCCTACATGATCAGAAAAGTGGAGGGAGCTGGTCTATAGAATTGCTTGAATAAAAGGATAGCATTATCACAAAATAAGTCCCAATTGCTTCCAGATCCTAAATACTGCCTATATCCTAAAGGCTATTTCCCTGTCTACTGAATTCCCACCACAGCCACAATGAAACGCAATACATAATCGTTTTTTGTTTCACATAATTATTCCATACAGATGGATTCTTCTAAACCCATGCAGTTACAAATAAAACTGTACTGCCATCTAGTGACAAATATGACCCTAAGCAGATCAAAATCTACAATTCCAGGCAGTTGTACCAGCCTAACTGGTACAAACTGGTACTGCTGAACTGAATAATAATTATCCCATATTATCATCTATCCTGGAAGACTGCAGGTTGCAGAAGGCTGTTCTATACATTTACATTAAAATGTTCTCATCAAGAGAAATACGATTGCTTTATTTAGCCAAAATTAATATTTTAAGAGGATAAAAACCTAATCCATCCGAGACCCATTTTATTCCAATATTCCAATAAAATAAAAATTGTATTATGGTCATAGACCAGCATAAGAAGGGTAAAATACAGTTAGCAATTTTAAAAGCTAAAAAGAATATAAAATACATATATATATATATATATATATATATGTTTTCTGAGGTTTTCGCGAGTATTTGTATGTGGATCTCTGGTTATTCGGGTTTTCTCATCCGCGTAGTAATTGGAAGTATCTAGGCCAACGTTTCGATGAAGTCCTCATCCATCATCTTCAGGCTTGTTTCTTCAGCTCTGTGCTTCTCAGAGTAATGTGAGCTTGCAGCTCTTTCTTCCTTTAACTGCTAGTGGGGGTGTGACTTTGATGGCGTGGGGGTTTGGCCTGTGTTCTGATTGGTAGGCGGGTTGGCTGTGTTTCTGATGGCTGGGAGGTGTGTTTCTGCTTAGGTGGGGCGGGGCCTGGCTGTGCTCAGGTTATTAGTCTATTTGAGCTGGTGAGCTGTGATCTTGTTGTTGGCTTCGTGTTCTGGTCGTGCCACATCTTCATTGGTGGGTGTCAGTTTGCTTCCTAGTATGGGTCAGACGGGGTTTGAAGTGGGTAGTGGTGCAGCTTGCAGATGGCTTCTGGTTCGTGTCGTGTCTCCTCCTTCTGTGTGGGTGTGAGTCTTTTTCTTGCGTGGAAAGTGCTGGTGGTAGCATCTTGTGGGCACTTGTGGGTGTGGGTTGTGTTCATTCTTTCATGTTTAGGTACTCGTTTATTAATGAGGATGCAGGTTCAAATGGTTTGGTAAGGCGGGAGGTATCATCTCGTTTATTCATGCTGTGTGGACGTAAATAAAGGCCTACAGACAAAATCAGCAAGATCCTCCAAAACACAACATATAAACAGGCACTTCCTGGCGACAACACAGAATATCCACATCCCTAAGAAAACCCATAAAGACAAATGCGAGTAGAAAACCAAGAGTATACGGAAATCCCTTGCCACTTGCCCTGCCCCCACCTTACATACATAGCGACAAACTAAGAAGTAAATTAGTGCACGCATTGAAGAACACAAACTCAATTCAGAAAAGAAGAACCTGGACCTCTTCCGCTGGTCCAACACCTCAAAGCCACAGGACATGAAATTGACTTTAAAAATACCAGAACCATTCGGCCGAAAACCGAAAACACTTTCAACAACAGAATAATCAAGAAGCCATAGAGTAGAAAACGTCCACACAGCAATGAATAAACGAGATGATACCTCCCGCCTACGCAACATTTGGAAACCTTGCCCTCTATTAATAAACGAGTACCTAACATGAAGATGACACCAGAACCCACACCCACAAGTGCCACACAAGTGCACCCACCACACTTCCACGCAGAAAAAAGACTCACACCCACACAGAAGAGGAGACACGGAACGAGAACAGAAGCCATACTGCAGCTGCACCCACTTACGCACACTTCAAACCCCTCTGACCCCATACATAGAAGCAACTGACAACCCACACCATGAAGATGTGGCACCGACCACGAACACGAAGCACAAACAACAATAACGCTCACTCAGCTCAAATAGACTAACCTGAGCAACAGCCAGGCCCCCACCTAAGCAGAACAACCCCAGCCAATCAGCCAACACAGCAACCCCTACCAATCAGAACACAGCCAACACCCCCACCCAATCAAGTCAACACCACGCCACTAGCAGTTAAAAGGAGAAGCAGCTGCAAGCTCACATACTCTGAGAGAGCACAGAGCTGAAAGAAACAAGCCTGAAGATGATGAAATGAGATTTCATCGAAACGTTGCCCTAGATACTTCCAATCTACGGCGGGATAGAAACCGATAACCAGAGATCCATATATATATATATATATTATAATATATATATAATATTAATATATATATATATATTATATAATATATATATATATATATATACTAATATATATATATTATATATATATATAATATATATAGGCGTTTAGCTTCTTCGGGTATTTATCCCACGTCATTGTAGTTCTGTTAAAGTTGTAGCTCATTGTAAGTCTGTTTAAAGTTGCTAGCAACGTTTTCAGCAGAATCTCATCTGCCATCCATCCTAGGCTTGTATGGAAGTGTGTCTCCGTTCCTCTGTTTTCAAAATTGAGGCTGGTCTATTCTGAAATTGGCTATTAACCTGGGTCCTGTTTCATTGGATTGAGTTTTGGATTGATTGGTGTTTCTGGTTTCTTTGTCTGTTTGTGGCTTTTGATTGGATTGCAGCCACTCTTGTCTTGTGTTGGAGGCTTTCAATGCAGCTTGGCTTCGTGTGAAAGGACGGTTGCTCTTCATCAGCAACTGGGTTTTTCACCTGGTGCCTGGTGGGGGGGTTTTGAGTTGGAGGGCATCAGAGGTGATTTGTCTGTGCTCAGGTGTGTGTCTGTTTTGTGGTGTGAGATTTTCTAATTTGAGAGTGCAGGCTTTCCCAATGATGACAGTCTGCTGAATTCATCTCTTCTATTCATGCTTGTCAGGTCTTTTTTCATCTCTATGGCTTCTCTGATGATTCTGTGCTGGGGTTTTCTATAGTGGCTAGGTTTTGGTGCATTGAAGTTGATGTTGTGACCTGTGTTTTCATGTGTTGACTAGTGAGGCAGGTGTGTTCCAAAGCTTTTTTTACTGCATTTGTTGTTCATCTAGCGGGTTACTTATTCTTCTATTGGGGTCTGTCAATGTATGTGGCGGCCATGATGTACAGGGAATTTCGTATATGCCTTGGTTTTTCCAGGTCAATTTTGTCTTTGGGGTTTTTAAGGATGGCTGCTATTTTTTGCTGTTTTGAAGGCAGTCTTGAGTGATGCCTGTGCTAGTATCTTACTGATTTTATCTGTAGTACCCTCTCTTTGTAGGCAAGACAGCTGTTCCATAGGTCTGTTGGTCTTTAGGTCTCTGTTTATGTCTTGGGTGTTTTTTGTGGATCAAGTTGGTGATTTTGTTTTTTTGGAAGCCATTGGCTTGTCTAATAACTTCAGTCAGGGTGCATAATATATATGTTTTTTTAAGTTTTCGCAGGTATTACATGGTGTGCTGTTCACCTTCCTGATCGGGTATTTATCCCACGTCACTGTAGTGCTTTTAAAGTTGTAGCAACGTTTCCAGCAAATCTCTTCTGCCATCATCAGGCTTCTGTATTGACAAACTCAATACAGAAGCCGATGATGGCAGATGAGATTCTGCTGAAACGTTGCTACAACTTTAAAGCATTAACAATGATGCTGGGATAATACCCGAAGAAGCTGAACAGCAATAGCTATATGTAGTTTTTATAGTTTTGTACTCTATGACTATGACTATTGACCCTATGACTACTTATAAGTGTTATAACCTTATGATTCTTGGAACTCTTGACAAATTTATCTTTTCTTTTTATGTACACAAGAGATTGCACCAATTCTTTGTTGTGTCCAATCCAATTGGCCAATAAAGAATTATATTCTATTCTACTTTTTTTAAAAAAAAAAAAAAATTAACCTAACTGTGCTGATGGTGACTCATCAAACCTGGCCAGGATAAAGGCTTCTCTATCTTTTGGGCTTAGGAAGTTGGTGAAAGAATTTTTAATAGGTAGTCCTTGGATTCTGAAGGCAGTTGTGACTGGGATTTCCATTGCTAAGTATGCAATGCTAAAAAATGCAATCATAAACACAATCTCACCTAATGCATTGCTTAATAATGCAAGTCGCTCCTATAGTCACTTCTATTCCTGCTGTGTTTTTGTTTATATATCAATACCCCATAGCATCCAATTATGGCACCTGCCCATGTACACATTCGTGGTCTATACTATAGCATGTAGCATCTACCTGCCTACACTCCAGCATGTAACATATAGAATAACAAAATCTTGCATTTCTGAATTCCTCCCATAATGAATGAAGACCATCCTGAACTTCAAATTTTTGATCCCTTTATTAATTCTTAAATTAAAAAATCAATAGGTTCTTGTTACATGTCAAAGAGCATTTGGTGGGAAGGAAATCAAGGAAACTGGTTCAATGCTTTTGTTCTTTAGATAGTTTTCTCTTGCTTGTGATTGCTACTGTTATCATGTGTGACTTTGAGTGGAATTCTTACATTTATAAAATAACTTCTTTCCTCTATAATTCTTCCTCTATAACTTCATTTCATCTCTAGCCTTTATAATACACCAAAGGGCATTTATTTGCTTTATGCTTCTGTATCTTTCCCCATTCAAAGAAAAAGAAGCTTAGTGAAATAAAGGATAGGGGAATAAATAACAAGCTTAGATTCTAAAAAATATATTACCCAAGCACCAGTAAAAATCTTAATTGTATATAAAACATAAGTCATTATTCAAAATATGAATCACAATGGGGATATCAACCTCCCTAAAGCAAAATCTATATCCTGCTTTGTAGCAATGCATATGAACTATGGAGATAGCAACGTTTGTTAATAAAGTCAGAGCAATGGGTGTTTTATATCAAATTTCAAGCATACCTGTAACAACAACAAAACCAACCATACATTTTATCCACTTGAAATTCCCAAGATACCAGAAAGCTTTTTTATGTTACAAAAGACTCCAATTAGATATTAACCCGAAATTATCTAACATGTATGAATTTAACTTTCCTCAAATAATTATGTGAGTAAAAATCCAAGTGTTAGGTTTTAACTGATTTAATTCCAGTCAATATTATGGTCAGCACATGCGAAATTCACTCAGGTATATAATCTAATGGACAGACTGATTTTTTTGTGTGTGTTTCAAGCAATAAGTTAACGTGAACAATTCTGCTTTGTAGGAATAATTTCAGATATGTCTGGTTTGGAAAAGGTCAGTGCAATGATTCCACTTACTTCAGATATGCCCAGCAAGAAGGAAATTGTGTGCATTTTTGGAACGGGTGATTTTGGAAGGTCTCTGGGCTATAAGCTGATGCAGTGTGGCTATTCTGTTGTTTATGGGAGCCGAAGCACTCAAAACTCTGGACTGATTCCTCAAGGAGCCACAATCCTATCTCATGCAGAAGCTGCTGAAACATCTGACATTATCATTGTAGCAATCCACAGAGCACATTACAGATTTCTTGAAAGCCTACGAGAGATCCTTGATGGAAAAGTGTTGGTGGATGTGAGCAACAACCTGAAAATAAACCAGTATGCAGAATCAAATGCTGAATATCTTGCCCAGCTGCTTCCTGGCAGTAAAGTGGTCAAAGCATTTAATACAGTGTCAGCATGGGCCCTGCAGTCAGGTGGCTTGGATGCAAGCAGACAGGTAAGAGCATCTCAGATACCAAAGGCTGCTGGAGGTAGAGGCTGTTGTGTGTGTGCATGGGCTGAGATAAGGATCTGGCCTGAACAAGAACAAGATTTTGCAGCTATCACTGGAAGGAAATTTATTTACCAAATTGCATTATGCAGACTACATTTGGCTCTGAACTGGAACATACACATGAAATTAAATGCAGATTCGTGACCAGAACAGCAGGCCTTTCCTCTTTACCCCTCCCAAATGAACAGTTCTGAGAAACCCAGAGCTTGCACACCATTTTGTGATTCTAAATTGGCTTAGTAGTTTTTAACATTTTATTTAATTTTCTAATCTGACTGGAGAATTTAATGAGTAGAATAGCAGCTGCAGTATAAAATAAAACAAATTGTCTTTTTTTTTATTATAATCTAACTAGCTGCTTTTTATGTCTGTTGTTATTACCAAGATAAAGGGTGAGACACTTAATACTTTGGCAAACTAAGATGTACAAGTAGTGGAAGAAGCTACAGCTCCTTGGAAGGAATCATGCCTGTATCATGCTCTACAGTCTACAAACATGCAAAGCCTATCTAACTGCACCCCTTCAGCAGGTGTAGAATCTGAGGCCACATGCTATATGCAAGTGTACCTGAAAAGGAAGACAGTAGGTGACCTCAGATGTACCTCTCAGGCAAGAAATACAAAATAAACATTTAACTATCTCTCTACGCCATATACTTCACCTTGTGGTCATTAGGTCAAGAGGTTTTGAACAATCAGTGCCATTGGATTCATAGCTCCAACAAAGAAAATCACATTTAAATCTTCACTTTGTTTAACCAGCTAATTATTATTTTTCTTTCATATATGTAATATATGGCAAGTAGATGTAGAAGCTTATAAACCTTGGATCTACTTTGCAAGGGGGGAAGTTATTATTTTTTGCAACAGATTTGACAATGTTAAACTGGGGGGTTGTTTTATTCTTTCTAATTCACATTTTTAATGTTCTTTTCTAGTTTTGTTTTAGTTCTTTTTTAAAAAAATAAAAAAATTGAAGTTAAAAAGTATACTTAATAAAAGAGAAATAAAACATTTCTCCACTCTGGCTAATTTCAGTTTCAGTCAAAATTCTGGCCAACTTTCTCAAAAGCTAACTAACAAGCTGAGAGACATCAAGAAGATTGACTCACTAGGTTAATTTATTTTTATTGAAGTTATGGGACTTTATTTTACTTTGCTTTTGCAGGTATTCATCTGTGGGGATGATAGAAAAGCAAAAGAAAAGGTGATAGAGATTGTTCGGAGCCTGGGCCTTACTCCTTTGGATAAAGGTTCTCTATTATCATCAAAAGAAATTGAGAATTACCCTTTACAACTTTTTCCAATGTGGAGATTTCCCATCTACCTCTCCTTTGCTCTCAGTGCATTTATCTTTTTATACAGTGTTGTCCGTGATGTCATCTACAATTATGTTGAGAAAAGCAAAGATTATTCTTTTTTTATTGTTGTTACAATTGCAAACCGTATCTGCCCCGTTGTAGCACTTGTTCTTCTTGCTTTGGTCTATTTACCTGGAATCTTTGCAGCTATTCTACAGTTATATAGAGGTACAAAGTATAGTCGCTTTCCTGATTGGCTGGATAAATGGATGCTTTGCCGGAAACAACTGGGATTGGTTGCCTTGGCTTATGCTTTCTTACATGTTATATATACATTGATCATCCCCATTCGTTATTATGTAAGATGGAGGCACAATTCTTATGTCCTTGAACAGGTAAGCCAGTTTCATGCACTTTCCCTCCCTACCATTTCAATATCTTATACAATATTGGAAGAAAAGCAGAAACCATGTTTTCCCTTGCTGCTCCCACTCTAATGCAAATGTTTAAGGAGGAAATGGGGTGAAGGCTCTAATCGTTTCAGGAATGCCCTGAATCATTTTTGTATTTTCTGCCCATTTCACATACTCTATCATGAAATGAGGAAATTGCAAAGTTCCCATAGACCTAGCAAAGAAATGCTAAGTCATTTCAGATCCAGTTCAAAACTGTCACATCATTAGAACAGTAGATACTCCTTTGTTGCCTCTTCATTATTCATGAACTTTTGGCCTTCATACCCAGTTGAAACCTCTTGATCTGAAACCATCTCAATTCTGACAAAATGTAATGCCTTTAGAAATTTGGGCAATCTAGTTCTGATAAATCTTCATCTTTATCCTTGGATGGGGCAGCATCTTTCCATTTGAGTGAGGTGTGCAATTTGTATGTCATTCTGTATTCACATATCCTGCTCAAAAAGCAGGTGGTAGTTGTGACTAGGAAGTCTTCTCCAAGTGTGCCAGCTCTACCCATTCCTTGATCTAGAGGCCTTTCAGACACATGACTTGTTCACCTCAATACTAGATAACTACAATATACTTTATATGGCATGGTCTTGGAGACCATTTGGAAGATGTAGCTGATCCAGAATATACCTAGATGTGCCCATGTGTCTTCACTGCTCTGTGAGCTGCAGGAGTTGCCAGTTGACCTCTAGATGCAACTCATGGTGCTCACTATCATCTAGAAAACCTTCCATTCCATAGATCCTAGTTATTTGAGGAACCATCTACCTCCCATAGACTCTGCCTACCCAGCAAGACTGGACAACTTGGGAACATTTTAGGTCCCTTCAATTAAGCTCACCTATTGGGACCTAGGAAGTACACTTTCTTTGCCATAGTACTTGATCTCTGGTACAGAATTCCCCCTCAAAGATCGATAAGAGTTTTCACTCTGCAGACTCCTGAAAACTTGCCTGAGCCTGTCAGTTTTCAGAGAGGTGAGTATGCATGTATCTGGATGTTCAGCCTCAATGGCTCTTCTAGATCTTTGAAAAGACTTGAGTGTGATGTGAGCCAAATAAATTTTTCATGCGGAAAAAATAATTTTGTGTGTGTGTGCGTACACACACACACACACACACACACAAAGGGTGAACAATGCCCATATGGGGTATTTAACAAATATTTTTCTTCTGTCATAAAGAACCATCCAACTTTGAAAATTATGCTAAATTAACTATGTCCAATTGAAGGGAACCAGTCCTTAATGTCTTCATCTCTTCTTTATCATTATTGATGTGTGTGGTAGTTTAATGTCCATTTCTTTTTTTAAAAAGACCTTACTAATTTACTAAAAAGAATTTACATGTCATAATATTTTTAATTTATTTTTTTAAAAAATTCTGATTGCTGCAATGATTCTAATATTGGAAGGCTAGTTTGACTTCAATTTACAAAAACTGTCACAATCATCTTGAATAAGTATATAACGCAAGGGAGCTTATGATGTGCAATATTTACTACATTTGAACTCCCCTTGTGACATATAGGGGAGCAATATGTTGCAGATCTGTTTTGAAACTATTATATTCATGCATATATTTCTGTTTCCTATTAAGGCATTAAAAAACAAAACAGATCCATTTTGGACTGGCATGGCCTGGCACAGTGATTCTTACCTTGCTTTGGGAATCTTAGGTTTTTTCCTGTTTGTTCTCCTTGGGATAACATCCTTGCCTTCTGTCAGTAATAGTGTTAACTGGAGAGAGTTTCGGTTTGTGCAGGTAAGATTCTGTTTGGCTACTAAATTCACCTTGTTCTCATCCTTCTTTGCCTATCAGGTGTAATTCTCTAGGATTTATCTTAACCTTTGGAGAAGGATTGTTTCCTCTCCAAACTTCACCTATTTTTACCAGGCATTAAAATAATATGGGCAGGAATGAGCAAGGAATTTTACTAACATGCTCACCAAAGAGGCATTATTCAGATTCTCTCTTTGGAAGATTAGATGTCATAGTCTCAGAACTATGACATCTTTCTCTTATCCCCCTTCCTTCTAAATAGGTAGAACTTCAATTTTTACAACTCCTCTCTGGGAATTTTGAGCATTAAAGTTAAAATACAAGTAGGGTGCTAGGTTCAACATGCAGAACAAAGACTACTCTGTAGTACCTAGCACAGAAAACAGCCTTGAAATTCTAATTCTTCTCCTTATTTTGATATGTTCGTGGGACTACTACAGTCCATATTACTGAAACGTTTATTTTATACAATTTCAGTGTTATGTTGTACACATTTTTGCAATCTTTTCAGACTCGATCAATTAGCCATTCTCATAAATACAGTTGTTTTACTCTTTCAGCCCTAATCTAGGATGACTTAATCTAGTTAAATGTACTCTGTTGTGCTGTATTTCTGGAAACTAGCAAATGCTACTTTAGTCCAATTTTGGATAGAAATATTGAATCCTCTTATAGTTTTTATACTAATTTCCTAGAAAATGCATTCAGAAGTTAATATTTGTTTGCTAACCATTGTTTTGTTTCCTTGTTTTCACAGTCCTATCTGGGCTACCTTACACTGGTTTTGTGTACTGCCCATACACTGGGATATGGTGGGAAGAGGTTCTTGAATCCTCAATCGTACCCATGGTTCCTTCCTCCAGTTTATTTGCTCTCTCTCATTATTCCTTGCATTGTATTGTTCATTAAGTTTTTCCTAGTATTTCCATGTATAGATAGACCATTAACTGAAATTCGACAGGGATGGGAGAGAAACCCCCAAAATATGAGCCACTCAAACAGCAATCAGAACACCAAAGAAATATCTTCTGTATAATTCCTTAATTCCTGTTAATCTGTATATTTTGGAAAGGACTGAGTATAGTCAAAGCACTAAACACTGAAAAAAGGATCTTGAGTATTGGCTTTTGTGAGTGATCAGGAAAGAACTTTAAAAACCACATCCGTAACATTTGGAATGAGTTTCTGCAAGTTTTCATGATTACGTTCAGAGAACTGTAAAACAGTTATAGGGGTTGTCAGACCAGCAATAGCTTTCCAGCTGACAAATCCTATGTAAATACACTATAAAATATAATATCCATAGTGCCAAGTGTGCTACTTGCATACAAATCGCATACAATAGTATCTGTAATCCATAAATTTCTTTTATCTATAGAAAGTTGTAATTTTATTGTAAGTTTAACAGGAAGGTTGCATAAGAGAACACTCTGTACTCAACAGCCAAGAATGTGAAGAAGAAATGCTAAATCCAGTCTTATTAAAGTACACCTAACAAACATGAAAAAGCAATGAAAAACATTGAAATATTCCCCGATTCTAATATAAAGACCAGCAGGGAGACACAAGAAAAAAGAGTTTTCAAGTGGCTTCTTAAGTTTTTTTTTCAGATCAAGGAAAAATTGGGGACCTAAGAGTCCTTTGAATCCATCCACACTCATCTTGCTACTTGCAGTTTAAAGTTTTCTATGGTGAAATTTGTCTCGATTCAGAAAATATCAACCAAGAAGGCTGGTACAGAAGCAAATTGGGACAGAGATCTAATCTAAGATTTCACTTTCCAGATTCCACAGCCAGAGTATTCCTCTGTTAGCAAATACCGAACAATGTCAAATATTTTATGTTTCATTATCATGCATGTTTAAATCAAACTCATAAGCTAAATAAATAACAAAGAAGCAATTTAATTCAAATTTCTTACTGTATATTAGCAAAATTATATTTGTATTGTATTCATAAATATACATGTATTCTGTTTTCCAAAGTTTGGTTTCATATCTGTTTATCAGCATTTATACTTGGTATGTTTCAAAAAAAAAATAAAACCCTTTCAAGGAGAAACATTTCTTTGTCATGCAGATACTTTTTGCTCTTGATCAGTAGAGAATATTTAAGATCAACTATAAAGAGCAAGGCAATATGTTTTGAATAGGAGGACAAGAAAATAATAATTGAAATTTATACCTAAGAGTTCTGCAAACAAGACTTTTAATAAAGTGATGACTTTTCACCAAACAACACAGTTACAGTTGAGAATACTGTAATACAAATCCCTGAGACAAGTTTCATGAATATAAACTAAATAATACTAAAATTGGCATCACTGACTGAACACAGAAAATATTGGTACAAAACAGGCATGCAACTCAATTAGGCCACAATTTTTTTTCACGGCTCCAGAGAATCTGTAAACTTGGTCAATCTGCCTTCTGACCAATCACTCTAATTTCAACCTGCTTTCTGTCCACTTTGGCTGCTTGGACTTAGTTTCATCCTGGGATAAACAGAACACAAGAATACTGCCCCATTTTTTTTACTAATCCCCAAGTGCTTTATGTTGCACTGCCACACTGTGCAGCCAGCAATGTGAAATATATATACATGAAAGTACAATGCAGTACATGCCTTAATAAACCAATTAAAGAGATGGGTGTCTGGGGAAGACCAAGACTTATTTTGTTAGTGGCAGAACAAAACAAAGTGGCTAACTCCAGTTCTAGCTTTGATGCTTTCTGAGAGCCATGTTGTTCTTCCACTCTGTCCCTTTTCATTTTGCCAGCTGGCCTTTCTAGTTGCATCAGCAGCAAATTAGGAAGAATGTCAGAGGACCAGAGGAAAATAATTGCCCTGTCTTCAAAAAACGGAGAACAAGAATCCAGCCAAATAAACATAATGCCCTCAAATATTCTGAATAGATTATAAAGAAAGTACCTGGTAAGCTTCTATAAAACAATGACATAATTACCAGATGTCAACATAGATTTATAAAGAGCAAATCTACCATTATGGTTAACCAAACAACTTCCTTAGGAAATAATGGAAATGTTGTAGAGACTTTAATTTTTGAAAAATATTTTATACACTCATGTTTCCTCAAAAATAAAACCCAGTCTTATTTTCTTTTGGGTTTCAAAATAAGCACTAGGGCTTATTTTGGGGAAATGTTTTTCTTCCATGTACTTTAAGAGTACATTGGAGGCCCATTTCTTCTGCTTGCTCACAGTGGGGCAAGAAACCATGCAGCATGCCAGTGCTGCCACAAAACAGGGGGTGGAGCTGCCCCACATTCCCCGCACCAGTTTACCTTAGGGCCCATGCAGCCAGTACTCATGCTCCAATACCAGCCTTGCCGCCGCGTCTCCAGCAGCCCCATTCAACTGGACCAAATGTGGCTGCCAGGCCACTTCTTTTGCTTGCTCACATGGCAACAGAGCAGGAGGCCAAGCGATGTGCTGGTGCCATGGCCACAAAATGAGGTGGGGGTGGAGCTGTCCCACACACTGCTTACCTCAGGGCCCCCACAGCCAGGCCATCCATGCCCCAACACTTGTCTCACCTTGCAACCTCGGCACCAACACGTTGTTCAGCCTCCTGCTTTGTTGTGGCCTCATCAGCAAGCAAAAGTGGTCTGGTGGCAGGGGTCAGGACATGAATGGCCTGGATGCAGAAGCCCTGATATAAATTTATGCGGGATGCATGGGCAATTCCTCATCCCTGCCTCTTCTCATGGCCACAGCAGCACAAGCAAACAGACAATAAGACCTATAGTAGGGCTTATTTTGGGAGTAAGGCTTATATTGGGTTCACATGCAAAAACACAATAGAGCTTATTTTTAGGATAGGTCTTATTTTCAAGGAAATGTAGTATTACTACATGATATTCTCATTAGCAGACTAGGAAACATGAAATGGGTAGCATATTGACATGGATCAGAGAGATGCATTACATGTGGAGTGCAACAAGATTCAGGCGGAGGTCCTATCCTCTTCAACAGGAAGTAATGCTGACAAATTTGCAGATGTCACAAAATTAAATGGGATCATATAAAATAGATATGTTAAAGGAAATGGATTACAAAATAAAGTTTAAAGAAGATGAAGGCAAATTCTTTTCCTAGTAAAACTTGTGGGAAATATATACTTTGGTAATTATAGCTGAAAGAAAGATCAGCAACTTATTGCAAATTGTGTTTATTTAAAAAAAGATTTAAAAACCAAATGCAGTTTTAGGCTATATCAAAAGAACTATAATTTCCAAGTCACAGTATATTAAACTTCTATATATTTTATACTGGCAGAACCCGACCTTGAATATTTTATCCAGTTTTGGATAACATGTCTAAATCTTTCAGAAAAATTGTAACAGATTCAAAAACGGCAAATTGGATAATGAGTTAGAAATATGCAGAAAAACTGAAGGAGCTGGGCATATTTTTATTTTTTAAGAAAAGAAAATAGGTGATGTGGATGGAATATGATAGCACTCTTCAAGCCCCTGTCACACTGCACCAACGGATGGAAAGAGGATGTAAAATGGAGAAAAACACTTGCCATCCGTTGGTTAACGCGTGCTTCGTTTTTACTCACTGCATAGTTTTGCTTCCCTCTTTATCCGCCCATCGCATTATTAACGGTTTTCATCCGTTCAGAGGGTTTTGAGCTTGCTCAAAACTTTTCGCGGAAAAGTGTATCCAATGCGCCCATTATGCATCTGCTAGGATAGCTAGGCGATCCATTCTGATCCTTACGCACCGTTATCGCTAGGCATTTCCGCTACGAGTCTGCGCAACTCGATCTGCTCCAGCGGTAAACGGACGCAGGGAGGAAGCGGATGGACAACGAACAGATGCATTAATTGGATGCAGAATGGATGCCAGAACAGATGAAAGCAGATGCAGCTCGCAAAGGAAGAGCATTTAAACGGAAAAA
The DNA here is from genome assembly GCA_004320025.1 of Laticauda laticaudata. Lineage (NCBI taxonomy): Eukaryota > Metazoa > Chordata > Lepidosauria > Squamata > Elapidae > Laticauda > Laticauda laticaudata. The sequence continues at coordinate 17,899 of BHFT01025830.1, forward strand.
AACGTGCACAGAGGGACTTATCGGACTATTAAGGATGTTAGAGGATGCTAGAGGATGCAAAGGACACATAGGGGAAAACCTATATTGCCTATAAGAAAGGGGAGGCAACTCCACTGGATCTCACTTTCAGTCCAGCTAGCCCCTGCTGTGCAGACGCTCTGCAGCATTCATGCTGCTCTTCGCTCTTCCATAGCATCCCAGGTCATGTCTCACATGGATCATAAAAAAGTCTTTTGCAGCCAATTGTCTGCATGTGCGAAGCCATTACAGGCCTCTGAACTCTAGCTACGGGGAAGAAAAAGGAGGCGGCACAGAAGCACTGGGTCCAAGATGATAGGGAGAAGAGCAGAGATGGCGCTTAACAAACAAGCTAGATGGTGGAGCTCAGGAACGAAGACCCTCGTGCATTCATGGGATTGCCTCCAGGCCATGTTTGACGAAGTTGTGCAGCGGCTGAACCCAGGGTGGACCAAGCAAAGCACAAATTCCACCCAGCTCTGGACCGCTGGCAGATCATAGGTGGACTCACTCTGGCCACCTGGCCTAGGGACCACCTACAGGAGCATGCAGTAACAGCTGGAGAGATGCCACACAAAAATCAGCATTGTGGTCAGAGAAGTGGTTGAAGCCGTTATCGGAAGAATACTGGAGAGCTCCTCCAGTGCCCCACCACATGAGAAGGAGGAGAAAGTTGCAGAGGCAGTGGTATCAGGTGGTAACTATCCCACAACGTGGGAGCCATAGATGGGAAGCACGTGGCGCTGCCAAGCTTGCAGCCAAGTCAGGTCCACGTTATCACAGGCTACAAGGCGGTTTTTCAGCACATTCTCTTTCGCCATGGTCGATGCTGACTAAAAGCTTCATTGTAATCAATTGCTTCAGGAAACGGGTCAGCATTCGAGCATTCCCAGAGTATATGCAATACCTCAAGGAGGGGCTGGAACGAGCAACCTCCATCATGGGCTTCCAGATCCAGAGCCCCTGCAAAACCGCAAGATTGTGCCCTACTTTTCGTGGGGATGATGCTTTCCTCGAACCTACCTCAATGAAGCCTACAAACCTCCAGATGCCTCACCGTGAAGAGAGATTCAACTACAGGCTGTCCAGGGCAGGCGGGTGGTGGGAGAACGCCTTGCATCCGGCCAAACAGGTTAGGTACTTCTACCACATAGCAGCACGCCCACAGACCAGTGAGGAGAGTCGTGGAAGCTTGCTACATCTGCGACAATCTCATGCGCAACCCGCTAACAGTCTTGCAGAACAGGCTCGTGGACCTCCAACAAGGGAATGGGGACATGGAGCCTGGGGAATGGAGGCAACTCCCAGAATTGCCAAGACAGAATTATAACAAATCATAACTAAAATATATTAGTCTACATAAAAATTAAATAAAATTTCTATGGTGTTATAAATAAATGGCAATTATAAATATTAAAATTTTTAATAGCATCTGCAGTAAAATTCCATTAAAAGTTTATTTCTTTAAATTCATTAAATATTTAGTTTTGTGATTTCAACGTAAAGTAATTTCTCCCTCAAGGGGGATTCCAAAAATTTCTCACTACCCAAACCAGAACAGTAAAAAAAATATTGTGAAAGGTCTATGGATTTATTGGAACATAGATACAAATGCATACTATATGATTTTTTTTAAGGAATTAGCTCTTCCTACTAGCATTTAATGTAAATGTAGATATTGACTGAAATCATAATACAATAATTGTCTCTTTAAATGATAGAGCTATTACCCACCTTATAAACCCAACAATATTATTTGGGTTTATTATAGATTTATCAAAGGACAATATATGAAAATTTAGAAAGATTTCTTTGAGCAAAAATGTCTAAAATCTATTTTATCTAGTTAACTATTGTTTGTTATTAAAATTCCAAAAATATCTGAAAAAAAACCAAAATAATGCACATGAATAGTTAAGAGTATAAATCAATAAGTACAATGTGATTGGATTCAAAAAGCACAACATGATGTGCCTAGCTAGTAATTAAATGCCCTAACAATTATTTTGACCTCAATTGAGTATGTCAAAGTTTCTGCACGCAGATAAGAAACCGGTGTGCTCTTAGGTATACTTATTGTAATTCTAGAGAGCGTATTTTGGAAAAATCCCATGTCATAACGATTAGAAATCTTCATTAAATCAAATAGGATTCCATTCCGATAAACAAATGTTTAAAGTGTCATCATTCAAACTTAATTTTAAAAAATCCATTAAGATCTCCCTGAAGCAACATATAAACATATAAACAATAACAACCTTGATCTTTAATCTTTTTGAATAATGTCTCACAAATTAATTTATCTTTTCCTTTTTGTCTTTTGAAATTACTTTGCAAATAGGATTGCATTCCTGACATACTTTCCCTAGAAAACATTGAATAAAAAACCTGAAATTTACTTCTAAGTACTGCAAATGTAAGACTAGCAAGACTGTAACAAACCTTCATTGACCAACATTGAACCACTGATTTTGCAAAAAGTGACCTAATTTATTTAGTGTAAATCTTAATACATTAATACATTAAAAAAGAAACAAAGATTCAGAAATATGAAAAGCCTACTTTTAGATAGGGTATTCATTAACCATTAATCTATTTAAAATAAGTATTTTGTAGTCGCACATTCATTTGTTGTATGCAGGAATGTTAGAAATAATATTGTACAATGTTTTTTGAAGATGTTATAATTTTTGTGTGTAAAGATTAAATATTTACATAAATGCTAAACCATGATTTATTAAATATCTTTAATTGGCATTTTCAAATATGACAACCTTACAAAAGCTATCCATGGTCCTACAGGACTTAGCTTAAATTAATAACCAACTTCTTGGGTTTGACTTACAACCACAATTAGGACTGGAACCTACATCTCTAAACAAGACAGTTATTAAATGACTCACAACTTATTTTAAGACCTTTTTTGCCACAATTATTAAGTGAATCACCAACTGTTAAACCAAATATGGCTTTCCTCATTAACCTTGGTTGTTAATACCTGTTTGGGAAGGTTATAAATTGCAGTTACATGATCCTGGGACACTAGAGATGATGCATACATATAAATCACAAAATGTCCAAATTTTGACCATGTGATTGTGGGTACACTGCAATGATCATAAATACAAGGACCAGTCATAAGTCACTTTCTTCAGCATTGTCATAACTTTGAACAGTTGATAAACACATGATTATGAATCAAGGATTACTTTATTTCCCTTAAACAAGGGGTGTCAAACTCACATCACGGTATCATCACAAGACATACCGTGACTTTTACCCCCTTCACTAAATCAGGCATGGGCGTGGGTGTGGCCAGTACATGATGCATCCCACCATGGTCCGCAAGTTTGACAGCCATGCCTTTAAACCAAGGATCTTCAAACTTGACAAGTTTAAGACTTGTGGACTTCCACTCCCAGAATTCCTGAGCTAACAGGACTGGAGGAAGAATTCTGGGAAGTCTTAAAGCTGTCGAGTTTGAAGACCCCTGCTTTAAACCATCTTCATCATTATCAGAATATTGCTACTTTCCCTTTTGGTGTGCATGCAACGTCACAACAGTCATAGAAAAGGTGCAAGGCTGCACTACAGCATCACAACAATTTTTTATCCCTCTGGCTTCTTTTATGCAGGTGATGAATTAAAGGATGAAATCCTAGATGCTTATTTGGGGCACAAGCTTCTAAATGAGGTGGGATTTGCTGGCGTATAAAGAACATGTCTGAAAGCAATCCTGCGAGATAAACCTGTCCCACCCAGGCAGATGAAACCTACTTCTGAGTAACGAGTCGGCTGACGCGCCCAGCAACACGGTCAACGAGGAAGACCTAAATTTGAAGGATTAAATCTCTCGGATTCCTAAATGGCCAAACTCTGAATCTACGTATGGCTATGTAGCTTATGCTTCCTTTCCGACGTGCCGTACTGTCTTTGGAACGTTCACAAAGCAAACATTCTTAATTATTCCCGCGCGCCTACATTTGTTAATTCTTCTTCCCGAAACTGTGACCTAGATTTTCAATACTTAGTTTCACCATCACAAACATAGTTTCCATAAAGGACATCCGGCTTATACCATTCTCATCAGAAAAGAGGAGGAAGCTAATGCTAAGTGCTTCGCCCAATTTTATACAAGACGGACAAGGATTGGCACAGCCATAGCTAGAAACGGCGCCACCCGCAGCTTCCCCGCGAAGAAACGTTTTCCTTTCCCTTCCTTTCGTGGAAATGGTTTGATCCGGACTTCCTCCGGTTTGGGGTAGCGTCGAGAGGTCACGGGGAGGTTGCCGTTGGTTTCCGAAGAGTAACTAATTGCAGACTATGGCGTATTCTGGTCCCGGAGGAGGCTATTACCAGGGCGGGGTAAGGCAGCTTGAAGCGCAAAAAGAGCCTCCTCGGACATTCCCGGGTGCCGTCTCCTTTTGGCGTCGGCGGAAAAGGGTTTGACTTCGCTGGTGGAAAGCGGTTTGCCTGATTACGTTCGCTGCAGGGATGTGGAAGGTGGCACCGCTTAGGGAGGAGAAAAACCTCTCCGGGTTGAACCCAGAGCCCAAAAGCCGCTTGGGTTCCTCCAGCGGGACCTGACTCGGTGGGGTCTGGTGAAATTAATGGGAACATCTTTGCTTTGCAAAGCGTAGCCACGCGCGATGGGCGCTTAGAAAGTCCCGCTTCCGATTTACAGGAAGAGTCGAAAAAGCCTCCGCCCTCCGTATAATTCCACGAGGCTCTGCCAGTAATTGTAGGCGCAACTGATCGGGTTTACACGTTACACTAAGCCATTCTTTTTCTTCTGGTCTTGATTTATCCAGTAAGCTGTTAGTTATTGGGTAATCAATACCGATCATCCAGTAATTTGATCGGTATACCAAGTTAAAGCTGCTGGGTTTTAAGGGCAAGACCTTAAGGTGGACTGTTGTGCAATTTCAAGAGTCTGCTAGCTAAAGGAGAAGCAAGACGTCTACAGTGATCTGAGTATCGATAGCCCAGAACGTGTACTTTACTAAACCGAAACAAAGACAACCCTGAATCTTGACTTTGGTGCAAATCCTGTGTGTTTTAACGAATTAATTTTAATTTCCGGGTGTACCGAATTATAACCTCTCATGAATTAAAATCAGGGGTCCCCAAATTTGGCAACTTCTAAGATTTGGGGACCAACTCTCAGAATTTTCCACCCAACTATACTGGCTGGAGAATTCTGGGAGTTGAAGTCCACAAATCTTAAAGTTGCCAAATTTGGAGACCTTTGAGTTAAATGAATGCCCCTTTCTTTGCACTGGAATTTCCAAGCTTCTACTTATGGTGTAATTTGCACAATATTGCAAAGAAGTCGATTATTCTATTTGCATAATAGTACTCTAGAATATGGAGTAAGGTGATTGAGGGTTTAAATTGTATTAACTTAATTTCTGGCTGTATATTTTCAGCTGCACATGTTTGAAATAGAACTCATGTAGGCATGTAATGCTAGTCAGATGTCAATCCTCAAGTTAGTCCAGCTCCCACATTCTTATGTAGGGTTGTTTTAAAGAGAAAATCATTATTTAAATAAATAATAATTATTAGATTTTAAATATCTAAGGTATCTGCTTGCCCAGTTGAACTTCTGTTTCACACTAGGGTTGCACCAACTTTCCATTGTTATTGTGTAAATATCATTTCCTGAAACGGATCAGAGCAATGAACCATGTCATGCTTTCCTCCCTATATTGATCTTCTAACAATTCTGTAGAAGTTGAACTTGATTTGCAATATTTTTTTAAATATTTTTTTTATTTTTTAACACACATAAACATAAAACAACAAATAAAACCATATTTCCATTGTACAGTGTGTTGGTTGGTACATATCTTTTGTGCACAATAGCAGCAGTCTTTCCCTTTTACATTTAAGTTATAATTTATATATATCAACGATATGCATATTGTTATTAACACCTTATTAGACTTCAATTATAAATTCACATCATTCTTTTCAAGCAAATCTCAATTATTACATGATCTAATACATAATATTCATTTCATTAGAAATCAATTATAACTTCATTATTTTATCATTACTAATATTTTATTTCCCTATTTTCTTGTCTAGCCATTGATAAAATAAAACCCAAATTTTATAATATTCTTTGTCATCACTAAGCGAACTATTGTAAGTTGAGGAGTACCTGTACTATGTTAATCTAGTATTTATAACTATGACTGTTGCACATGACCTATCTTATTATGACTTCATACAGGCATAGCAATTGCTGGCAGAGTGATCTTCCTCCTTCCACAAGTAATCACTGGCATGAATGTTAGGTGCATTTTTAAAAAGTCTTTCATTATGCCAACTGAACTGAATTTTTATATGCCTACTTATTTCCTTTTACCAACTAATGAACTATGAACTTTATAATATACTTAATAGATTTGCTAAGCAAAGAAGGTGTTTCCTTATACAAAACAAACAGTTCTGCTAAGCTATTTTGTTTCTGGATAATTCTGGCTTATTACAATGAAAAGGGACATGGGTTGCAGTCAACAATCATTTGAATTTTTGTTCTTCCTATTGCACTGAAATCATACAATTTTACATATGGTATGAACTCAGCACCATGGCTATTGTTAAATGAGATATTTGTTATGGGACTTTTACCCCGTTTTATGATCTTTCTTGCCAGAGTTGTTAAGTGAAACACTGAAGTTGGTAAATTAGTAACCCGGTTATTAAGTGAATCTGGCTTCCCCATTGCCTTTGCTTGTCAGAAAGTCACAAAAGGTCACATGACCTTAGGACACAATGGCCATCATACAATGCCAAGTGCCTGGATTTTGATCACATGATCATGGGGCTGCTTCAAAAGTCATAGGTCACATTTTTTTCAGTGCCATTGAACTGTCATTAAATGAACTGTTGTAAGTTAAGGACTATCAGTATTCAGGAATATTCTACAGACCTCAGAGCTCTCATTTCCTAAAACCAGTCAAGTATTTTTCTCTTAGATTTGGGTCCTGTTGGTTTTTCCCCTTCCAATTAAAAAGAAAATTGTTCCATGTCAAAGTTCATGTAACTGAAAGGCCTAACATAAGTCTTTTAGTTTTCCACTTGCAAAACGTGTGCATTTGTTAACAGAAATGAGAGGCTTTGGGATATACCAGTTTAAGACTATTTTATAAATGAATTATTCTATCTGGGGATAAGTGACTGGATATACTGTACATACGTGCACAGAATTTACTATTATTGTTGGGAATTTCTCTTGAAGAGAAGCAGAATAGTGTCTGCCAGTGGATTGAATCTTCTGCCATTCCCAATATTTCATTAGCTGGTCTTATGACTGCTTTGTCCAAATCCTTAGGATGGTTCAGGATATACCTCCTCAGTTAAGGGTCTTCAAACTTGGCAAGTTTATAAGACTTGTAGACTTCAACTCCCAGAATTCCTGAGCTAACATGAGTGGAGGAGGATGTCCACTTCTGGAAGAAGTCTACAAGTCTTAAAGCTGTCAAGTTTGAAGACTCCTGCCCTAAGTAATAATTTTATACTACGTGGCTGAAATATTACCCCTGAAATATTACCCCTTTTACTGGTTTGACCAATCAATTAATCTCCTTCCTTGTCTCATAATTATATAAAGTATGAAAAGAAACATAGATTGCTTCTAGAACATGGATTTTTTAGAAATTGAGGGTGCTCCATTACGGAGATTCTAAAGAAGGGATTGGATAGCCATTTATCTGGACTGGTTAGGCTTCAGCAGTGGGTTGGACTAAAAGACATCCATGATCCTTTCCTGTCATTCTGCATTTTGATGGGTTAAGTTGGCCTTTCTCTAGATAATATAAAATATTTATTAATGCATGCAGTTAGACATAGAAGGCTGTCAGTCTATTGAAACAATATTGGTACAAAATGTTTCTTAAATATTCCTGCTTTTTGGTTATTTGCAATTTGGGTAAGTAAAAAATAATAATAATCGGATTTTATTTCTTTTCTAGTATGGAAGTGCTCCAGGTGGACCAGCATTTCCTGGTCAGGCTCAAGATCCATTATATGGTTATTTTGCTGCAGTAGCTGGGCAGGTATGTTTTTATGCCTTGTTGGTAACAAGATTGGTGATCCAGATATAGGCTGTTAGTTATTTTTTTTAACTGGTTATGTGGTATTTCTTACTTTTTTTTTCAAAATATAAATTGTGTCTTCTGCAAAGTATAAAAATGGATTTGGGAATATACAGTATAGCTGTTTTTTTGAAGTGTATGTCCTTGATCCCACAATACCTGCTACCTTGTTGGGAAATTTGGGGGGCATAAGAAAATAAAACTGGATTGACATTGTTTGTGTTTTCAAAGGATGGGCAAATAGATGCTGATGAGCTACAAAAATGTCTGACTCAGTCAGGAATTGCTGGTACCTATAAACGTAAGTTTGGCAAATTAAATAACACTTATATGTGTGACTTTCACTGTAGTATAAATTTTCATGGACTAGAATCCTTGACTTGAATGAGAAGTTAAAGATTACTTTAATTCCCATGCACTCCATTCAGTTTGGCAGTGGTTTGGCATGAGTATTATGGATCACAACTCATTGTCTTGACTTGACTAGAACTGATTAATACTTTGATCGAAGTACACCAGGTTAATAGAATAGACTGGAAAGTTAAAAAAGCATTTCAGAAGAAAGCAACAGTAAACCACTTCCACATGTTGTTGTGAAAATAACATGGGCATGTCTATATATAGGTAGTCCTCAAGTTATGAATGTAATAGAGCCTGCCAATTATATTCGTAACTTTCATTAATGCGATCACATTAATTGAACATGATTTACCCAATGCATTCCTTAATCAAATGCTCAGATCATGAAGTGCACATGAGGTATCTCAGGGTGGGAAACCAGGCCCAGTGCTTCTGACCACCAAGGTCCCCATGGCCTGACCCACTGAAATATTTCATGCTCCCCCCCCCTCCATTCTGCCCTACCAGGTCTCCACAGGCAGATCTCGATGATGATCTTGATGATCAAGCAAACTGTGTCCCCTCTAGTCTCTCTGCTGTAGTTTCTTTGCTTGAGTCCCTGCAAGCTCTGGTCATCTTTGCAACAAGCTTTTGGCACGAAGAACAGAGGCTGGGAGGGCCATGCAGGCCACTCCTGACCTCCATTCTTTGTGACAAAAGCCTTGAGGAAAGTCAGCCAAGTCCTATAGGAACATGTGATTGCATCCCAAAAAGCCATGGTTGTCTTTGCAAAAAGCTTTTGGCATGAAGAATGGTGGCTGGAAGCACCGCAAACACCCTTTCTGGATTCCGTTCTTCACATCAAAATATTTTTACAAAGGTGACTGAAGCCTGCCAGGATGCAATAACTGGCCCTTGCAAGACTTCTCTGGCTTTCTTCAAGCTTTTTGGCATGAAGAATGGAGGCCAGGAGTACCATGCGAGTCTCTCCCAGCTTCTGTTCTTCGCATCAAAAACTGTTGGGAAAGACAACCAGAATCTGCAGGGATGCAGGCAAAGAAACCAGCAGAGAGTCTGGAGAAGACACAGCTCACTAGATCTTTGCAAGGTAAGTGAGTCTCCACAGGCCCAATGACTATGGATATCCATTGGGAGGAGGGGGGGAAATAAGCAGGGTGAATGTTTCAGTGCCTCTAAGGTTGTTTGTAAGGGTGAGCAATTGCTGTCGTGCTGCAACATTAGTAATCTTAGGACTGTGTCATAAATAGTTTGGGGGGGGGGATTTTGTAATTACAAATGTTCACTAAATGACATAACGTGAGGACTATCTGTAGTCATTAGTGATCAAATTTAATTTGATAAAGTACTTTGATTACCATATTTTCTGGACTATAAGACACTCTGAAGTATAAGACGCACCTAGCTTTTGGGGAGGAAAACAAGAAAATAATAAATCTGCCTCCCAGCAATTTGCTTCCTTGCAGTAAATAGCAAACAGCCTGGTCAGTTTCAGCACAGCCTGATTAGTACAAGGCGGGGATCGGAACGGGCCAAAAAAGGGGCATGTGGAAGCCAAAAATGGGGTGCAGAGAATGGGGTGCAGAGGTTGAAAATGAGACACGTTGAAGCGGCAATAGGCAATGGCAATTTCTGCAGTCTGAAAGAGCTGATTGTCGGGAGGCAGATCCAACTGACAATCAGCTGCTTATGCTGTTTTCTGTTTTCTTCAAGGAGGCAAATTGCTGGGAGGCAGCGGCCGAAAGATGGAGGCTGGTGGGTGGGCGGGGCTTCAGCAACATTCACTGTGTAAGACGCACAGGCATTTGCACCCACTTTTGAGGGTGGAGTGCGTCTTGTACACTGAAAAATACAGTAACTTTTACTTATATTTGAATTGGTGGAAATTTCATAGCACTATAGGAAATTGTTTGGACTATTTCTGTCTTAAAATTTGTTTTCCTAGTATTGCAGAAACAAATAATACACATTAATTAGTGGCGCACATAGATGTCTTTATCTGTTACTTATTTGTCCTGTTTTTTAAAACAGCCTTTAATTTAGAAACTTGCAGACTCATGATCTCCATGCTTGATGTATCCTTCACTTGTCTAGCTCTGATTTCTAATGCATTTGTGGATTGGAAGAAATGCCTTCAGGTAATGGAGAGCACTTTGGCAGCTGAAATCACTTTTAGCTTTTACACAGAATATTCTGAGCTGGTTTCCCCCCAGCCCCAATTTCCTGACAATTAGAACAATTAATCAGTGGAAAGACTTGCCTCTATAAGTTATGAGTGATCCAACACTGGAGGGTTTTAAGAAGAGATTTCATTTGTCCAAAATGATAAAAGGTTTCCTGCCTGCCTGAGCAGAATTAGACGAGAAGACTTCCAAGGTCCCTTCCAACTCTGTTATTTTGACCATTTTGTACATTATGATATGAAATCTGCGCTATGTAAAGTTGTCCATAGCAGAAGAGTACTTTAATAAACATTTCTTTCCATGAATGTTTTTATCTATATCCATGATGGCGAACCTATAGCACGCGTGCCACAAGTGGCATGCAGAGCCATTTGTACTGGCACGCAAGCCGCAGGCAAACCTACCTCACTGCCCATGCCCGCGCCTCACTGCTGATTTTTTTTTCGGTTGGTTTGAAGCCTTTTTCGGCCTCCTTCTCAGGCCAAATGATAGGCCCATTTTGTCACTGAAAGAGTACAGGAAGTGTACCAGTACAGTGACAAAATGGGCCTGAGAAGCCTTGCAGAGGCTTTTTCCAAGCCTCTGGGAGGCTGAAAAAGGCCTCAAACCAGCCAAAAAATCATCTGTGAAGCACAATGCAGGTAAGGGGGTCGGGTGGGAATTGCATGCACATGCGCAGGAATGCATTGCATTCTGGGTGCTGGCACATGAGTATGGGCGTGCTGGTGCGCTCACAATTTTTGGCACAGGAACCCAAAAAATTTAGCCACCACTGATCTATAGGGTAGCCAACATGATTGTGTTGTGTTGGAATTGTTTGAAATCCATGTTTCATTGCTAATTGAGTAGACTCTGCACATACTTTAGAAATTTAGGTATTATTTTTCCATTAAAGGGTTTCACTGGTATCCTTTGCTCTGTGTGTGTGTGTGTGTGTGTGTGTGCATGCGCATGCATGTGCGTTGAGAAGAAATAAATGTCCATAGCTTTTGCTCCAAATGTGCAAAGAATTGCAGTTGAATTCAGTGATTTTTCAGCAAAAAATAAGTCCTGAGTGATCATGTACCCTTGATATCAGAGCTGCAGTCCTGTAAACAATGAGTATCTTGCATTTGTTTTACTATTAGTATGGTTTGATCCTTAACAATAATCTAGAGAGACATGTCTGGCACAATGGGCTTCAATGAATTTAAAGAACTTTGGGCTATACTGAATGGTTGGAGGCAACATTTTATGAGTGTTGATGCAGACCGCAGTGGAACAGTTGATTCTCAGGAATTGCAAAAAGCATTGTTGTCCATGGGTGAGTGGTAGGACTTTTCTCCAGCTTGGATTAATGGCCACAGGAAAAGTCTACAGAAGAATCCTGAATGTCCCCTAACCTGTAATTCTTCTGATTTCTCAGGACTTTAACTCCCAGAATTCTCCAATTGTGTTAAAATTCAATCAGACTCGGGAAGTTCTCGTCTAATCCTTATAAATCTCAGTTTCTGTAGTAGTAGAAACTATTAATATACTTCTCCCCAATCTTCTGTTCTGCAAGCAACATATACTCAGTCCCCTTTAATCATTAATCACCAGCTTTCACTTTCTATCATCTCAGAGAAATTATTCTTGAATTCAAATTTGTTAGTATCCCTTTTGGACTGAATATAGTATGACAGAAGGGGACTGACCAAGACAGAGTTGAATAGGAATAGCACTTGCCATTATCCAGCCATTATTGCTATTAAACTGGTATAGTTCTAGCAAGAGGAGTATGGCTTGCCTGTTTTATCACAAATCTATACTTCCTCCTCCTAATTGTTATTTTTTGGGGGGCTGTACATCCTTCCATTTCTTTTTAGCATTTAAAAGTTCAATATATATCCACTTGATTTTCTTGGAGTTTCCTTTTTTGGGGGGGGGGTAAAGATTGTTATCAATTATGCTTCCATTATCTTATTTTGCAGGACTTCCTGTTCTTAGAATTCTCGAAGCATAATTTGGAATGACACTGATGCTAGAGATTGGTGTTCTGTTTTGCAGTAAAGCAACTGTCCACCTGACTTTTTACAGTCATTTTATAGTTGTCCTTACTGAATACACATTATCCAATAAAGAATATTTCTGATCTAGGATATTCGACATATTTCCTTTCTTTTGTGCCTTTTATTTATTTAGGATTTAGATTGAGTCCACAGGCCATCAATGGAATTGTGAAACGATACAGCTGTCGTGGAAAGATCAGTTTTGATGACTATATAGCCTGCTGTGTAAAACTCAGAGCTCTTACTGGTATGATTTACTTCACAACAATTACTGAATTTGACTGGTATTTAATTTCTCCTTTTATCAAGTCAATTTTTCCCCCTGAAATACAAAGCATGATGAAATGGGCTATGTAAGCCATCCAATCTGTTTATCTTAGGAAAACAAATTTAAACCATTTTTAGCAAAAGACTTTTCAACCATTGGATGAAGACTTTTCTAGATGGCTAGGCCATCATCATTAATATTTTGCTTGCTTGATAATATTTTGTTGAACCTTGCTTGAGGTTCAAAAGAGTTTTAATCTCATAGTAGCTTAAGCCCATCAGATCTAGTCCTAATAATTTTACTCCAAATTTTTTTATCTAGGACACTGAAAATGTTCCAATATTGAAGTATTTTATTCTATTTCTGAATCTTTTTTCGAGGTTAAATCATGGATACAATTTTTTAAGAGCATCAAACCTAAGAAAGAAAAATCTATACATTTTTGATTGATAAGGGATTAGAACTTGTAGTTTTATAAAGTATATTAATAATTTAATTTTTGGGCTTAAATTAATGAGTAGATTATTGACCAGGAGTCGTTATGCAGTATTGCAGGCTAATTCTGTTGACTGTCCTTACCAGCTCAAAGTTGACGCAGCCTTCCATCCTTCCAAGATTGGTAGAAGGAGGACCCAGATTATTGGGGGCAATAGGCTGATTCTAAACCACTTAGAGAGAGCTGTAAAGTGATATATAAGTCTAAGTGCTATTGCTATTGTTCAAAAACAATTTATTGTGTTTGTCAAGTTAGTTTTAGTTGATTTTTCTGAAACTGAGTTATAAGACTATTTTTTCTTCTAATATGTGATTTGCCATCTAATTCATTTTATTTTGTTTCTTTACAGATAGTTTTCGAAGAAGGGATGCAACCCAGCAAGGGATGGTGAATTTCCAATACGATGATGTAAGAGGTTCTAAATCTTTCCAGCTAGAAATGCAAAACATAGAGATGCATCGTTAAATGCTTTGAACAGTGATTTCGATATCAGTTGTTAAAATTAGTTTTCATATTAGATATCTTCTTCCATTGAACTTTTTTTTACAAAATGTTATATAGCTGTGCCTCTGTCTTCATTAGGAGCAATTCCCAGATAATGGATGGCCTTTGAGGATTGTAAGTCTTTTATATAGCAATGGTGAAAGCCACATGATCAGTGTGATACCTTATTGTCTACACCAGAAGTGGGCAATAACTTTTTCCATGGGGACCACATGCGAAACTGAGACTGTTTTGGAAGATTGTCCTTCCTGCTACTGAAACCTGCCTCCCCTGGCTGGGTTGGAACAAAGGGCCAGAGGGAGCTTATGGCCCTAAAATTCTCAGTCCTACACCAACCTTACCCAAATTGGTACATCTTCCATATGTGTTTTAGTTTCCAGAATTGTGATGGCAATTGGCGAGAATTCTGGAAGTTGAGGTCATTATGAAAGGTCAGAATGAAAGTAACTAGTTTATAGCTAGTGGCAGCAGCCCAATATATTGGTAGCTTTTGAATATTGGATTTTGGGGGACTCCTTTCCAGCCTTACTTGGGAGCACTATCAATTGAGCCTAATGTTTTTTTGTATATAAAGAACTATATATCATCGAACTATTCCACTTTAACGTCAGGCATTTTCCAATAGATTGTCTCATGCCACATGCTGGATTACACTAGTTTCATGCTGGATGCTAATCTCTGAGCCTTAGTTCTTACTGAAGTCCTAACTTGCTCCCTCACTGCCCCAAAATGCCAAATATATTTCCATTAGTTAGCAAAGTGATTAAAAGATGTATAAGCTGTCGGGCAGTATAGAACAGTATCTTAAAGAACATCAGTCTTTCTTGGCAAGAATTGACAGCCATTAGATAATGATCTTACGGTTCTTCAAATCAAGAATTTGCAAGATGGTATTTGAAAGTGTCACTGCATTGACCACACTGGTTAGTGGTAGCCATAATATTCCCCAGTTGGTTTTATTTACAATATTAAAAATGAATGAGAAGTTGTCCATGTAATTGTAACGATCTATTGTTGGATTCTAATTTAGATGCTAATTTTCAATTCTCATCAAGCATTACACAATTTTAGGAATAATGAGTCCCAACTGCTGAAAGTTCACAGGTCCCCTCTATCTGTATTATAGCAATCTTGCAATATAATTGCATAAAAAAGACTGTGATAACAAACTATACCTGATACACAATTTCTTCTTTTGGGCAGTTCATTCAATGTGTCATGAGCATCTAACTCAAGAGTGAAGACAGACAAATGAGCATGGATCTACATTCTACATCACTTTGCTTTGCGCCAAACCAATATGCTGTGTAACTAAATTGTGATATTTGCATATTTTATAAATATTAGTCAATATGCTTTTATAATTTTTATAACTAATGAAACAAGGAAATACAATAAATGTTTGAGTGGATCTGCCTTATATATTTATAATTTGCATGAGGAGAAAAGGAAACAAATTATTCATGTTTACATTTAATTTTTCTGTTATGATTTAAAGGTGATCACATTGGAACTTGTCTTGTTATCAGTACTAGCTAGGAAGTTAAAATAAGAATGTATTGAAATGAATTCATAAAATGTGATAGGCTTATTTCTAGGAAGTTTTTTTTAAAACTCAGAATAAACTAAAAGTTTGTCACTTTCTAAATAGTAAGCAAAAGATTTGTCTAAGTGTTCAGTTGGCTGTCTTAATATTTTACTCTGGTGTTTATTCCATAGAATCTGCTCAACTGGGAGCTGATTTAGTTCTATTTGCCATTTTAGTTTAGTTTTTTATTTTACCCATTTAGATGGTTTTCCACCTCAGTACCATGACTCACTACTGCTAATCTGCATGCAATGGAATTTTTGGGGTCAGGAAAAGAATAATTGCCCACATTACATTATTGTTTTAAAACACAAGTGCTCCCATCTAGTGGTATTAAAGTTGATGCACAAATTATGAATTTCATGGCAGTTGACAATTTTGGCTATGTAATTTTTTTTCTAGAAATATTTTTTCCCATCCTCAAAATAAACACAACCTTCATGTTGTGTCTCTTGCAAAACATATCCTTTGTTTTAAATAAACAACTGCTTTACCAAATGCTTTCGCTTGACATATTTGGACCTATATGCATTGAATTGTACCATCAGGCATAATATGGACTAAAATGTTACAGTCTATTGATTATAAAGAACATCTTTTATAATGAACTGACTCTAATTGTAGATTATTACAGTAGAAAATGTCTTTAAATTATTCCCTTCCATTTTTCCAATAAGAGAGGGATTGACAGGTGACCAAGTTTAACAGGTTTAGGTTACTTACAAAAAACTACATTAAAGCTACAATTTGTACAGGTAGTCCCCCGACTTACAACAGTTCATTTAGTGACTGTTCAAAGTTACAATGGCACACAAAAGTTACAATGCTCATGTTTTTCAAACTTATGACCATTGCAGCATCCCCAATGGTCACATAACCAAAACTCAGATGCTTGATAACTGGTTCATATTTACGGTTGTGGTGTCCTGGGGTCATGTGATCAGCTTTTGCAACCTAAAAGCAAAGTCAATGGGAAATCCTGATTCACTTAATAACCATGTTACTAACTTAAATGCAGTGATTCATTTAACAATTGTGACAACTGTGAAAATTTGTAAACGGGGCAAAACTCATTTCACAAATGTTTTACTTAACAACATAAATTTTGAACTCGATTGTAGTTGTAACTGGAGGACTACCTGAACTCATCTATCCCCACCCTGAATATTTATAATCTGCCAGAATTCTAGATGTTTGTGATCAATAACTGGAAAAAGACAACCATATGAATTTCTTTTGAGGATCTACATCTAAATGGAGTGCGCTTTCGGTAAATTTTTTGACAAGCTGCTGAACTTCTGTTTTGTTAAGTACTCTCACATAGTTCATATAGTGAAAGCACTTCCTATTTTCTTATTTGTGGAGCTGGCCATAGGTATGCCTAGCTTCTTTGTTTCTAGGCTGTATGTTAAATTGAAATGATACATGCTTTCCAGACTTATATATGAAATAAGAATTAGTTGAATTAGTTGGTCAGAGCTGCATATTACTTGCTGTAACAGTCTGGATATAGTTTCATTAGTAGTCGTAAATTTACAGCAATTTAAGTGTTACTTGGAGTGGTTTCAATAAGGTGTTGAGTATCAGCATTTGAACTGGAAAAAAAACTATGCAGCATTATGTATCTGTATTAGTAGCAATGGCAGCAATAGTAATTAGCCATAGTTTTTAATAGGAATTTTCAATCTTTTGAGGTTGGGTAACAGACTTATAATAATACTGCCATAAAAGGCAAAGCAAGTCATAGAACATTCATTTGGCAAAAAACAAACTGGTATGTTTACCTTTAGGCTGTGCCAGAAAGCTTTTACTATGTCATCTGCTATGTTTCTTCTGCACCAAGAGAGTATATTTCTATATCAGGGCTGTCAAACTCACGGCCTGCAGCCCAGATGTGTCACATGCTGGCCATGGTCACACCCTATTTAGTGAAGGGGGGAAATCCCAGTACATCGTGACACTGCCGTGACTTTGACATACCTGTTCTAAGTCCTTTTAGATTTTAGGAACAATACATAAGAGATTTGCCATTACCTTTAAGATAATCACTAGCCTACAGATTATCACCCATTTAAATTCTTAGCTTTATTATTAAGAAATTATAAGGTAAGCTAAATGGTGCCACCTTGAGCATATTTTGTAAATTAAAATGCTCATTGCTAGAATTTGTGTTTATAGTTTAATTCTTCCACACCAATTAGCACACCTATTTCAGATTTACAATACAATTTACAACACATATTTACTTATTTCTGAAAAGTAAGTAGATATATTCATAATTTCAGTCATTCCAGCTCTCAAAAGCAAAGCAAACCTGGATTTTTTATTTTTTTAAAGAGCTCCATTGTGATCTTTTTTTAATAGTAATGAATCCATTCTTGATACTAGGAATTGACAAGAATTTCTCACCCAACAAACCTTAAAAGTAATAGTCTTTGATCAACACCATAATTATTAAACATACAACTGTCATGATTTGAAGATCACTCTTTTATTGACATGATACATTACTAACAATGTAATTATTTTGTATTAAATATTTTCATAGTAAGCAACTCTATGCTGATTCAAATATGCAAGATTTTATATCCCCAGGTTATAACTTTATTAAAAAGATTATTTTGTCCCACTACAGGAAAGCTGGCTTTATGAATTTTGACACAACAAAATTATTCAGCACTGCAGTGATAGAAAGGGTTTTGCATTGGAATTGACAAAATTTAAAGTTTCAAGAAACACATTATTAGTTGTTATTATAGAAACAAGAAACAATATCCAGTGGTAAATACAGCTTTTTACACATGGGATAATTTTAATTATCTGAATTATATAACCAATACAAAAACACTACATCAAAAATCCAGTTTCTATATTTTTCACCAACTGTGTTGAAGTATTAATGTTGACAATGCTTTAGTGACAGATTTACAATATGGTAGTAATTATATTGAAAAAAACCACAACAATTAATAGTTTAAAATAAATTGCCAGCACACTTCCATAGAATGTTAGAATAGTGACCAGTATCCAGATAACTCAGTGGTACATTTTTGCTTAAAGATTTATAGTTTTAATAAGCACCAGATCATATGCCCCAGCACATATATATTCTCAATATTTAGGCAAGTCAGCATTATCGTATCATAGTAAGATATGTGATACCTTAGGATTTGCAGAATTACAACTGTGATATTTTACAGTTATTATCTAGCACCACTAAGCATCCAAAGGGCAGTAAAGCATATTTACAAGTGATTCTAAATAGTTCGTAAAAAATATATCTTCAAAAATTTGAATATGTAAGGTCATAAGGCCTCTAAGGCTTTAAAAAAATACTTCTATGGCCATTTTTCTAATTTATAAAGACCAGAGGGATATTTTATTATGATTTTCATACTTGTAATTTAAATACGATTTACAAATCTATTTGTTAAATTCCCACTGTGCCATCTTCATCTTGCCTGATTGTCAAAATGATGTAGGGAAGATTGTCCCATACTAGCTTGTTTATATTGGTTATGTAATGCTTCCCACTTACATTATTAATTTATATCTTTTTTTTACTTTCAAATAGCTATGTTAGATTTCTTTGGATTTCAAATTATGTTTTACAAAAGCTATGTTTCATTAGAACTAAAATAAAAAATAAATAAAACCAATTGTTTTATAAGGTTAAGAATAATACACTTAGCAAACCTGGTGAGAAACTCAAAAAAATTACTGAATTACTGTAACTACTATCAGATTTAAAAAAGTCATTTTAAACCAGGTTTACACATCATGTAGAATTGCTGATGCCTTCTAAGCAGCACAAAAATAATTAGTAGCTATTCACTTTGCAACTAAGACAATATTTCAGATAAAATAGAAAATTGATCCTGTTTTTGTTTTTAAGTAGTAATGAAATCCAATTATAAAGCTCTGAAAGTTTATCTATACTTGGCATTTTTTTACTTGAGATTGATCTATTTTGAGGTTCAGTTGTAATGGACTGATTTCCCAGGTATTAATGGTCATTTTTAAGTATTAGTTTTAATTGACCCTTACAGATTATGCTAATTTCAGTATTGCTATGCTAAGACTGACTAGGAATTATGGAAGTTGAAATTATTTCTTTGTGACTGCTTTAATTGTTCAAGTAAATTGTGCCAAAATATCCTTTAAAACATATCCTGATACCTCCATAATTCAGACTTATTCTCAGATAATCTATTCTGTTGTTTTTTCTTTGATTAAAACCATTCTGTATTGTTGTCTTGCTATAGTACTGCTAACACACAACTATAAGTTTGGAAGCAGTTATTGAGACAATATTCTTATTTTCTTTTATCTACATATTTCCTTGCTTATACAGCAAAACAAAGCTGAAGAGTGCTGGAATACTCATGCCATACCAAAATATTAACTATAAAAAGGTAAAAGGCATGAAATTTTCATAACCAAGAATTTCTTTACAGTGGGTTGTATCCAGAGATATGAGAGCACAAAGCCTCTTCTGCTTGTATAAAATCCAGCATTTGTTTATAATTTTGTTGTTAAGTGATGTTTGTGGCAGTTATTTTAGGTGCACTTGTGGTACATCATGCCATCATTAGCAGATCAACTACCCTCCATTTTGTTCTCTTGGATTTACACCTTGGATACAACCCATTCTGAGGAAACAACCATTATTGCCCGTCAATTGAAAGACAAGTGGAAACTTGAAAGTTGCTATGCTCTTATCATGAACACAAAACATAAAATACATCAGCAACAGAAGTAATTAGAAGAAACATCCCTCCTAGCATTTTATCTGGACAGTAGCTTGGAACTCAAAATCAATTTGCCAACTTTTATTGTCTTGGATTTACTCACACTTTTGCTGACTGGCATCCATCACTTTTTTACATACCAAGACAATTCAAGCTTGTAAGCAGAGAAATCCTGAACTAGACCATAGAAAACACCAGTTTATTAAAATTATATTTCATTTTACATTAAAATTGTTAAGTGTCACAGTATTAACAAATATTAGCCATGATCAAATAATGGTCAATGACATTGTCTACAAATTAACTACAGAGGATGATTATTTTCTCAGTGAACAGTCTACAATCACCTCAGTTCTCACATTACATTCAGTTCTGTCTGAAAAGGAAAAGGGAAGGAAAAAAACTCTTCTTTGTTTTTGTAATTTAAATGGAAGACAGCAACAATGTCATTTTCTAACAACATATGGACTTACATCAAGCCAAAGATCCAAAAAGGCACATGTTAAGCTTCTAAAAATTAGCAAGAATTAAAAGTGATGGGGAAGATGATCTCTAGCTTTCCTTTAACTTGTGAGGAGAGCCTTTTGACTTTGATTGGAAGGGGAGCGTAGAAGGTTGATTCAAAGTCAATGAAAGAAAAAGACTTATAATGGTAATTTAAACTTCACCAGGCCTCACTTCAGCAGTCATCCTTCAAGTCCCCACCTCACACTATATATTTGCAAAATTAAACATATACTTTTATAATATTTTAGACATTCTCTTATGGGCTTCCTTTATGCACTTTTTGTTCCTATTTAGTACAAATCAAAATACTTACCAAAACCTTATGCCACTTTCTAGAGACTGCTATGACAGCAAAGCCAGTTTTGTATAAATATAACTGGCAAAGTCGTATAAATATAATACCTTTAAAGTTTTACATAATTTACAGTTGAAAACTTTAGAACATTTTCTCCTTGTAGAACTGACATTCTCAAAAAAGTGTAATTTCCTACAGTAAGTCCAGTTACCCGACCGAAGGCCATAAATAGCACTTCATGTACAGAAGGAATTATATGAAAGAGGTAGAAGATTCAGAAAAACAAATGACATTCCTATCCAAATATTGTCAAATATTAAATGATACTATATGCCTAAGAATGCTTTTAATGTTAAGATTTTGCAAGAACCATTAGGCAGACCCCTTATATCCTATCCATGCAATATTGCCAATATTGTCCTCCTGTTATGGCATGATAAGGCAATTATTTTCCCCAAATCTCCATAATAGAATATTAAAGCAGAACACACAGTGCTAAATAATACTCAGATACGACATACATGTTATGAATTCTACTATCCCAAAGTTTCATATCTAAATCTTGCTTATGAGTAGCTGGTGAAAAGAACTCTATACCAAAGACAATGTTAATTATTTTAACTTATCATAATTTGGATGTGAACTTAGCAAAAGGGCATTGAAATCCTGGTTAGGATATTCAAAAATCTTTTTCTGTATATATCTTTAACTCTTTTTCTCTTTTTATCTTGTATGCCTCATATCATCTGAAACTCCTAGGCAGGATAACTCTTCTATGAAAAACTGACAACCTCCACAATGCTTGGTTCCTAGAAGCTTCACAAAAATGTTGCACTCTGATGACTCCTGTTGCACATTATTCTTCCTTATCCTATCCAAATAGAAATTATGAGAATTTTCCAGTCATTCCAGCAGAAAAGCATATCATTATATAAACTGCACACAGATGAGTGGTCTCTGGTCATTCAGTCAAGCATTTGAACATTTCTTATTTGGCCAAAACATGTACAAGCTTACACAGTATTATATGATTACTTGATTAAAACATGAAACTGAACTGGGTGGTTAAGATGAGTAGATTTCAAAAAGTAGGTATTTAATATATACAGCAGATACATTATTTTGACCAACTTCACATTAATGGCTGATGTTCCAAATAGTTTAAAAGACATGAGTTTCATTTGGATCCAGATTTATTCAATTGATTTTAATGGGAAGAGGAAAAAAATCTATTCTCAAAATTTCAAGATATTCCAGACCCTTTGTTCTAGTTTTTCTTTGAACAAAGAAAAGGCAAAGTTTAATTCTGAATGGCACTTCGATGAACGAGATAGAAGGGCTGGATAATTTTGATAGGAAATCAGTTTTGAGAGAGAAAAAATGAAAAACAAAGTACTATAATTGCCAACTTTTCCTCCTGCAGTGCTGTTTCTTTAATGCCAGATATCATACATACCTTATATTTAGCTAGGCTATTAGTCCATCTGTCTCACTATGATTAACAGAGGCTATTAGTGCTTTCCTGGTTTTTCAACAAATTATTTTGTTTCTATTGGCAGATGAAATTGAACCTGAGACCTTTGCATGCAGTTAATTCATGAAACTGCCATGAAGTATCTAACTTGACTCCTAAGTTTTCCAGCACACTCTTCAGGCAAAAACCTAACTACAGTGCTCATATTTCACAACTGTCTACAAATAGTTTTTTTTTTTTTACTGAGAAAGTAATTATAACAGGTTTAAAAAAATCAGTTTTCTTGTTGAAGCTGTTGTCAAAATATTTTGTCTTTTTAGAACCCAGCTGTGGAAAAAACATCTTATTCCTGCATGCTAACTCTAGTACAGTAAAATGAGTAACCCCTTACACATGGATAGTGGCAAACAGAGGTTCATGCACACAGCATAAATGATTATGTACCAAATTCTGAATCACTCCCTTTTAGATATTTGGGGACATGTTTAGACCAGGAAAAAACACCATTGAGATTTCAAAAGCAGTATCTGAATGTCTATATCTGACATCATGCACAGTATCTTAGCATGTTCAGGTTTATACCAGGTTAATATCTTTATTTGTAATTCACAAAACTTGAATCAGCTGTAGAAAATCAGTGTCTTCCTTCAACGGGAGAACTTGCTTATCCTGTGACAATCTGTATCTTTGCTCCATCAAGTTGTCTGCTGAGCAGATGAATGTTCAGTGATTCAGTGATGCTGAATTTATATAAAATTTGAAGTAAATAGTTCTGGTGACAGCTCAGGTGAAAGCTAAATATTTAAATGGATGTCTCCCATAGCTGTAAAAAAAAAAAAGAATGCTTAATTTTAGGACAGTAGTTTCTATCTGCTCCTTACACAATAGGAAAGCCTGCACCAGTTTGATAGCTTTCAGTACAGTGGAATTGCAAACCCTGCCACTCCCCAGACAAATGGAAATTCACCAAAAACAGTTTCTACAGAAATGGGATTTAATTTTGCTTTCTTGTTTGACAATATCCACGAATGTGCCTGTAAAAGTATGTTACCAATGGTGGGGAGAAATGCAGTGGGTCAGAGCCATCTTCTCTTTTTGATCCCACTCTGCATCAACAGAAATGGGATAATCCTATTTATAGTAGGAATAATTAAGTAACTGATGTTCTAATTTTCTCTAAAGGACTGGAGTCACTGTGGGCCTTTCCTTGCCCATTTCTGTTTCTCTATTTTTAAAATTCAGCTGATCTAGGTATCACAGGTCTGCCCAATCACAGACCAAAGCCCTCTTACATGCGCCCAAACAAACAGCTCTTCCACTAAGACCAAAGAGGTCAAGCATACCCTAGCACTAGCTCTGTGGGCCTTCTTCTCCTCATCAGGCAGTGGAGGCATGGGATATGGATACTTTCTGCTGGAAGCAATGGAGCCAGTAGAGGATGATGGGGACTTTGCAGGGGAAAGAGTCCTGGAGGACAGAGACAGAAAGAAACACAAAATGTCATGGGACAATAGAAATTGCAACTGACTGAAAGCTTTGCTAAGAATCTCAGTTAAATCATTTCATTCTACAAGGAGAATGGCTTCTAAGCCATCATTTAGGGAAGCAGTTTCCAAGCACTGTCTCCAACACATTTCTTGAGGACATTTGGTTGATATTAGTCTCAACTCTGAAAGAGAGAACTACGACTTTCTCAGCCATGAAGCAACATGAAGCTGATGTAATTTCATACCATTTTTTGCCATCAAATGATAAGGATTATTATGCTGTCATCATTTAAGAAATGAAAGCTAAACAAGCCAATGTTAATTTGTATTGTTGTCAAGAAGAGCAACTATAAATAATTTTGCCTCACACTTTGACTCACATCGGATGGCTTCAAGCACATATTCTTTCACTCAAATGAAGAAAATAATATTTGTCTACCTTACTGGGACAATCAATATGAATTTTCTGAAGATTTTATATATGTGCTGTTCAGCTTCCTTCGGGTATTATCCCACATCACTGTAGTGCTTTTAAAGTTGTAGCAACGTTTCAGCAGAATCTCATCTGCCATCATCAGGGTTCTGTATTCTGCTGAAACGTTGCTACAACTTTAAAAGCACTACAATGACGTGGGATAATACCCGAAGGAAGCTGAACAGCACACATGTAAGTACCCGTGAAAACTTAAAAAAACATATATATGTATATATATATGACTGGTCTATCACCTAAGCAGCCTTTGGCAACTTGATACTGGAGTTCCCACACTGGCCATGATTGTGGCCAGGGTCTTGTGATTGTGGCCACCGTGATTATGATCATCGTCTCCACTAGGAGACACCAGATTGAGGAAACTTGTTTTGAAACCCTAGTAAAAGTTATTGTTCCATGCAATAAAATGATTGGTTTTAGATGTTTTGGAGTTACTTGAGAAAATACAAATGAAAGTACTGAAGAGATCATTGACAATCTTCTAGTGGCTGAGTGCCTCTTTCAACATTTGAGAGGGAGTTAACAGATCCAAAAAAAGTGGAGCCACATTATGCATATGACAAACAACCTTTTAGGTTTTTGTTTTGTTTTAGGACTTCCACAGCAGTATTTTGTTTCCCATTTCAAAAGAACAGGAAACAACGCACTTGGCTTGCACTCAGCCATGGTCAAGGGGTTTCAAAAGCTGCAAAGAGAAGACTTAGGTATTTAGGCTGCAGGTTTTCCACTTGTGATCTACCCCAATGCAATTTATACATTGTGTACAGGTAGTCCTTGATTTACAACCATAATGCAGCCTGCCCATTATGGTCGTAAGTTGTAACAATCATAAAATGTGTTATCATCTGATTGACTTGATTTTAGTTTTTTGCAGTATTTGTTAAGTGAATCCATTGATCACAATGGGCATGGTGTTCCCAAAAAAACAGAAGTGCTGGGTTTTCAAACATAGTCAGGTGACTGCAGAATGCTGCAAACAGCCATAAATATGGCTGTGTTGCCAAACACTGAAAGTGCAGTCACATAGCTGGGAGGGTAGGGGGTGACTGTCAGAACTTTGGATTTGGATTTTAAGTCCCCTTTTTCAGGTAGACCTTAACTTTTAACAGTCATTAAATGACTGCTCATAAGTCAAAGATTACCTGTGCCTACATCAATGTATCCTAGACTTTTAAAACTAGACAATTTCCATATTTTTTTTATTAAAACTCCCAAGTTTCCCAGGTGATAAACCTCTGACTCTGAGATTCATGATACACTCAAATTAGGACAGTTCCTGACTAGGGACAGGTGAGAGAGAATTAACTAGCCCAGTTCTTAAGCACCATATTTTAAAAGTCCACCTCTCATTCCTCATTTCCAATCTATATGTGCACAGAATTCCAGCTCGATTTTAGAATCAACAGAGCAGATCCATTTATCATCATGTATATAAAATAAAAACATAGGCAGAGGCATGCACTTTAAAAGTTAGAATAATGCTCAATCAATACACATGCAAGCATAATTTAATATGCTGTGATTCCAGCCAAACTTGGTATCTGAGGACGTGGGGTGGGATGGAGGGGAGAGTAGATAAATAGACTGAAAGAGTCATCAGCATTTCTGGACAAGGTGGGTCAGATAAGCAGTAGCAAGTCAACATTTGCGTCACATGTAAGGCATTCTATTTTTTCCAAGTCAATAAAAAGCTTTTCACTTTTACTCACAAGGCCAGGAATGACTGATGTCGGAATCAAAGGAACCAAATCCCTGTGCAAATATTATTTCTGCACCAGTCCTTAACTATGATAACTATGCTATGGGATCATATTTTTAAATTCCAGGGCTAAAACATCCTACTTCTACTTACTGGGTGCAATAATTTATAAAAGAACATTTTATGACATGGGGCTTCTTCCCTGGAGAGAATCCACATGATCAAATATTATCAACTCTAGCTACCATGACCTTATGAAACTCCTAGATATAAACAGCTGCTCTGACATTAGGCCATCTTTACAAACAACTGTATTTCATAGAGGCTATGTTGCTGTACTGACATTAGTAGAAATGAGTTGTGAAATGAGAGCCTAATATCAGAGCAGGAACAGGGGCCTTCACATGATAATGGAGACCTTCACATCAGTAATTCAGGAAGGGAACTCCAGAAAATCTTGCATTGTGATTATATGTAAGAAAATTTAAAACCCATATTCTAGTTCTCCTATAATTCTCAACCATTCTCAAACTAATGCCCATCCGATGTGTGAGAGCTAAGACTCCCAAGAATTTCCAGCCCACAGTATATTTAAAATTGCAACCCTTCTACATTCAGAGGCAGTTGGAAAAAAAAGTTATACTAAGCTCATAAAAACAACTATTAAGTTCCAGTACTGTTTTGATACCGTGGTATAATTTCATGGCTGTTTATGCTATTTTTTCCCCCAAAACAAAATACAGAATGGCTATCAGACAGGTGGACCTCAGATAAGGACTTTTATTTTATTATTAATTCATACAGTTGTGCTATCCATTTGTGGGGATTTCTTGCAAACATCTCAGAACCTATTTAGGCACAGGTCTCTCTACAAGCCCAAAGAACGTTCTTCAATGGCTGCTTCAATAGTGAAACAATAAAAGAAAAATCAAAGTTAGTGACTATTTCACTGGGACCATTTATTTTTCATGAAGTTAGACAAAATACTTCTGTAAACATGCAATTAGTTTAGTTCAAAGATCAACAATCTGATGTGTCCAGGTAGACTTGAAGTTGCAGCCAAGCTTGCTAAAATGTTTAAAACAAGGAATTATGAGAGCTACAGTTCAAAATAACTAGCAGTATAAAGCTCACTATCCCTGATTTAGGCATTGTGAATCCTGCAATCACATAACTGCTTTTCTTTTAAAATATTTTTACTTATTTATAGAATTATATTACAATATATATTGTTCTGGAACACTGATTGACTAATATTAACTGAATGTACCATATCTGAAGGAAAAAGACATTGTTTAAGGTGTAACAAGATTTATTGGGAATGCTAGATTTTCTAGTTTGGTTATGCTTCATTAGAGTTAGATTAGATGAGAGAAATCAGCATAACTCAGAAAGAAAGGGTAATAAGTAAAGAGCTCAATTAATAAATTTGCCATTTGAAGTGCCCACAAATATAGTTCATCCATCCAGTCTAGTTCCTTCCTCAAACAATTACCCTTCAAATGCTTTGGATTTCCAGAACTGGCCATTCTAAGATTTGAAGTCAAGCACATCTGAAAAACATTGGGTTGGCAGACTGATCTATGCAATTGGTATTATCCACTATTGCATCATATGTGCACACATAAAGCATCTTGTGCAAAATGACATTAGACTTGAAATGATGCCATTTTCCAAATTGCTCAGGAAGTAATTTTAGACCACTACAGAGATTACAACTGATTATCCCAGTTATAAATATATTTTATAATTATAAAATATAAATATGCTAAGATTTCCAATAACCTACTATGTTTAAACTTACTTGTTCAACAATTTATTCCAGTTCTTTTTCCTATAAGAGCACACAGTATATCAACCTTCCACTGCATAGCAATTTCCTACCTGAACTCATTGACTCCTTGGATAGGTTTCTGGTCTTGGGGACTTTAATCTGCCTATTCTTGGTGCAGGGTTAGTGGTTGCTTCTGAATTCATGGCCATGATGACAACTTTGTCATCTCCCAAATCATTCAATATCCAATGCACAACAGTTGTATGCCTGTCTGGTTCTTCTATCAATCTGATATCATCTGGATTTGGGTGAATCACTTGGTTTCTCTGTTCTCATGGTCGACCATCATTCCCTAGGTAACCTACAGATCACAGATACTCCATTATATCACAGATACAATGCAGAAGCTGGACCTATTAGATCAATCCACCCCAGATGACTAACAAACCTAATTGGTTTGTTAAAAAAGGGGTCCATGGATCCTTTTTCATTATCTGACCAAAGCCCTAGTAGCTGCTTAGAATTTAGAGAGCAGCCTGCCTCTTGATTGATCAGACCCAGAATTTTCCAATTCATGGAAGAGCGAAGGGATATAAAGTGGGAAAAATGATACCTGCAGCAAATGATGATTAAATCTGATAAAACATGAGATACTATAGGGTGTTTATCTTGTGGCAGTAAGGGAGGAAATTTATCTTTCCACCCCTATTGAATTCATAAATAGCCATCCTAAGACCTTGTTTTGAATGAATACAGCCCTTCTGATAGGAAGTGGCTTTGGGTTCACTGTGAAGAGTATGCCAGACATTTGATAGATAAAATTGATCAGAACCATTCTAAGTCAGATTCTGACCTTGAAGCAAATCCTACAGAGGTGATTAGAACTGGGCCTATTTCTGTTATCTGCAGGGATTTTTATTTTATTGCGTCTGGAAATTTGGAAAGGTTTCTCATGACTGTCAGTGGTGCGTTAGATCCATGTCCTTCCAGGTTGATCAAAGCTTGAGAGGGAGACAAGTGGTTAATTTTTTCTTTTAATGACAGGATGGTCTCACCATCTCTTCTTCAAGGGGCCATGTTGGAACCGGCCATTTTGGACAATTTTCATCCAATTCCCAATCTTTTTCCTTTTAGGGAAGATAGACTATCTCTATCCTATTGTCCCCGATTATTAGTTCCTATTTCTTATATTGAAACTTTAAATTTTTATTTCTATTGTATTGTAAGCTTTTGACAAATAAATATAAATAAATAAATAGTAGTTGTATTACAATTTCAAGGGATGCTGGTTATCTAGACCTCTTTCACCCAGAGGCTTAACTTTGGCACTGAGATTAAATTGATCACACTCTTTAATGATCTCCTGATGGACCAGGATGAGGATGGTACATTCATCCTCACTCTTTTTGACCTCTTAGTGGCTTTCGATGATCAGGATATCCTTCTGAATCGGGTCCAAGTGTTGAGGATGGGTTATCCAATGTTATGATGGTGCTCCTCCTTCTAGGGTCAGTTACAGATAGAGAAGAGAGTTCCAGCTCTCAGCTTTTACTTTGTAAGGTGCTGCAGGATTTTGTCTTTCTGCCCTTCTGTTTAATATCTATATGGAACCACTAGGTGAGGTTACCAGAGGAACCAACAATTTGGGGAGAGATATACCCTGGGTCATCTGAGTAACGCTGTGAAAATATTATTTCAGTGCCCAGTGGCTGTGGAGGCCTCAAAAAAATTCAACTCAATCCAATTGGATGGCTTTGGGTTTTGGAACCACCTGGTTCTGAGGATATTCCATCTTTGCTTTTGTCTCAGACAAAACTAATGCATAGTCTGAGAGTACTTTTGGACACATGGCTCTTGCTGAGAGACCAAGTGGCAATGATGCCAAAGAAGGCTTTTGTAAGCTTTGTGTTGAGCATCACTGGTCATTATTCAAAGACTAGGGTGTCCTACTCAGTCTTTTATGCTCTTGCAGTTGCCTCTTTGGATTATTATAGTGTACGCTATATTGGTCTACCCTTGAAGAGCATTTGGAAGCTTCAGTTAATGTGGAATGAGGTGGCACAGAGTGTTAATGACAGCATAGGGCACCATTGCTATGTTAGCTGCATTGGCTACCAATTTCCCTCCAGGTGCAATTCTTTAGTTTCATATAAAAGTATATGAAAGAACATAATCTATTCCACATTTTTTTTTCTTTGATGAATTCCTTATAGCTGCTTATCCTTCCTAGTCTCAAGGAAGAACACTTATCTCTTGAGGACTAGGATAAGAAAATGATAATTGTGCTGCTGGAGATGGTAGAAATCTCCATTTCTGGTTACTAGCTTCAAACATTTGCATGAGCAAATTTCTAAATAGTAAAGACCACAGTGTTTTCATATTTTCAAAACATAGGAATAGTTAAAACAATTGTCTCGTTATTTTCAGAAAAGTCACTTTTCCTGCACTGGGAAATTTGCATTTGGTGAAATACAAAAAAAAAAAAAGAACTTAGGAGAGTACACAATATGGATCTTTGTCCTATCAAACTAATTTATTGGAGAAAAGAAGAAACAATAATTACAAATTATGTCTAAGGTCAGATATTCAGCCTTTTTATTTATCTAGAAATTTACTGATTAAGAGGGAACTAATGACAAACCCTAACTTTTCTACTATATTTTCTACTAATCTTTCTTCAATGAATTCTGTTTTTAAATGAATTCATTTTCATGTTTTATGAATTTTATTTCTTTGAGAATTATCAGTCTTTCTCATTTCATAGACTTTTTGTTTTAATAGCGTTTATCAGATATCCTAGCCATAAAACCAAGATATGTTAAGCTATTACCTGAAAGTAATCAAGGAGAAATAAAAATAAGATAGATTAAAGCAACAACAAAAAAGTTTATTATGTCATGTATTCTATGTGAAACTATAAGAAAGCCATCAGATGTCAGACAAATAAAGTTTTAGATATTAATTCATAATACTATAGACAGAGGAAGTTTAAAGAAATTGTCTCTTTTATGCATCATGATAGTTATCTCTGTATCAATGTGAAAAAGAAAATGTATTGTGCGTTATGGAACATTTTGCATGAATATGAGGTTTATTTAGATGTATGTATTTCCTTTTACTTCAGACCTCAAGGCATGATTGATAACTGATTGCAGAATGCAACAAGAACAGAATGTGAAGGAATAAAACATGCACAATAATAAATGGTATGCTTAACAAATGGTTCAATATTGAACAGGAAATAAAGCAAGAATGTACAATGTTCCCAAGTGGTTTATAATATTTATGCATAAACATATAAGGATTGCTTGTGATGACTTTAGATGAATATCAGTTAGGAATACTTTTCTGAATTTATTTTTTTACGCAGATGTTGGACAAGACTCTTGATGATTTGCAGTTAATGTTAATTTGTATGATGAAAAAGATTAAAAATAAATGTATCAAAGATCAAAGTAAACGTATTTCACAGGGATGAATACTTTCACATTATATAAAATATATATAGTGAATAGATGAATTGGTGCATCGAGATAGAACATTTACTAAAGATAAGAAAAGGAATGGTTAATTTTTAAATGTGCAAATACTGGTATAAAGTTAATCAATAATATGGGTTCTGTTGTGAGAAAACAAAACCTGTCAAAATAAAAGAGATATGCAGAAAAATAAGCTATTCCCCCTTTTTGTTACATGAAGGTTACATGAGGTATCAGGACAACATAAACTTCTCAGGCCTTCCAAAGCATTTGAAGAATGGTGTGCTATTTAAAGAATGGCTCAACTTTTTTGCAATGTTTTGGAAGGCCTTTGAAGGCTTTCAAAAGCATTGCAAGAACAGTGGTAGTGGTCTTGAGGCCTGGTGTGGCTAGTAGTGGCCTCACTTAGGGCATGTCTCAGCAGCAGTAGGAGGAAGATGGTGAAAGTAAGCTGGTGGTGCAGGGCTGCAGACCTGGGGATTTTGCTATGACACTAGGGTGGCTGGCCACAACAAAGGGCTTGAAACAGAGGCCTAGAGGGAAGGGTAGCCAACTGAATCTACTGAAGACCAGACCTTTATTTCAGCCTAGTGTGGCTGCTGCCAAAGGGTACCACGATGCAGGGCAGCCAAAAGGGCAGAGATTGAGGTGGGGGAGGAGATAAGTGGATCGAGGGAGTTGGTACACTCTACAGTGGATAGCCAAATGGTCAAATTTTGATCACATTACTATGAGGGCACTGCAGTATCCATAACTTCCGGAACTGGGTGTTAAGTACCAGTTGTTCAATGCCAGTTGTAACTTCAAATAATCTCTGAACAAATGGTTGTTAAGAAAGGACTACCTGTGTTTCTATTTAAGCATCAAGATAAAATTCTGTTCACAGCTGCAATTTAGCATATATTTTTTTCTTTTCTACAGCTCTTAGAAGACAATAGCATAATGTTCTAAATGTCTTCTCATATATTTGGTTTGTTTATTGCAAGTGGAATTGATCCCTAAATATAAGGGCATATAATTGCACCTTAAGCACAATGTACAGTGAAGCTATTGGCTCCATTGCACTAATTTTAAACTTCCAATGCTATTTGATTAGTTGAAGACTTTGATCATGTCCTTAAAACATTATTTGGCATTAAAAAAAGAGAAAGCTGCTGAAAGCTAAAGATGGTGATGGGAATGCAAGCACCATGAGCATCATTTTCAAAAGGCTTCATTAAGGCATTCAGAAAAGAATTGTAATTGCACAATGAAGCCCCCAAAGGCAGCTATGAACAAGAGGCCTTGACATCTTAAAAGAAATAACTTATATTGGAACATACAAGAGTGGGGTCACATAATATCTGGTGTATGCTTAAACCATTCTTAAAGATTAGAGAGAATGAATTCACAAAATACCTAAAGTAGGGTCCTTCAGTGTTTTTATTCACATCTTCTACCCACTTAGCTACATTATATTCTCTTTTGAACCATGGGTTTAAATACCTGCAAAAAGCAATGGAAGGAACAAAGAAAGCAGAAGAATAGAGAAATATCTGAGAACACACACCACAAGCTCAGAAAGGATGCCTTCATCCCTCAGTAATGAAGGACTATAACTCAGTGCAAATGCAAGACAAAGAGACCCACAGAATATATCAATTCAGAAATTAGCTTAAGTTTACATGTTCCATTTTCTTGCCATTAATCTGTCCTTGTGTAAAGGCCATGACAACACAAGGACTATCCAATTTTAAAAACTTGAAAGAAGAACTCATATTAAGCCGATTTTAATGTTACTTAGTGCTCTGAGAGAGTGGAGAAAAATGAAGCACAAGTAGCCAGAATAGGAAGCAGTGCATCACAACAGTACAACATGAAAATTCTATAAATCCTTCCAAGGTGAACATTATTGGTAGCTCTATAAGCATTCTCCTAAACAGGCTAATCATGTTATTTAAAAGCCATATATTTAACCTCTATGAATATAACAAATGATTATTCATTTGGTGTCATAGAAACTTAAGTACAAGCACCTGGATATTTACAAACGAGTTTCAGGAAGAAGCCTTGATCTTGTTTTGTTGCCAATATTAGAGAATTACGTTTTAGAGAATTAGAGAAGTATGTTTTGTGTGTGTGTTTATGTGTGTGTATGTGTGTGTGTGTCTTTTTCATTGTATTACTTCTAAGAATACAATTATTGTAGGAAGAAAGAGAAAAACTTATTGATTTGCTACATATGGACTCTTTGACAGATCCAATCTTAGAATTCCTTCTTAAGCATCAATTTTTCTTGGATTATATGACAATTGTTCTCAAACAATAGTCTACATAACTACACACTCCAAATATTTTATTTTTTCTATGTCACTGAAGAAAAATATATGAAAAAGTTTAAGAAAATAGCTGATATCTGGTAAACTGCTACATTCTACTACTAATTGTAGCTAGCCATTGAATTAATACATCATAAATATGGAGTCCATGTTTTAGGCTACTAAGTAAGGGATATCTTAGTATCCCAAAAAGATACTAAATAACAGTAGAATAATTTAGATAGACTACAATCCTATGTTCACTGATTTCTCAAATGAATCCTTCTGTAAGCTGTATGATTATTCATTTCTTCTTCTGTATACAAGCTATCACTACATAAGAGGTAAAACATGGACTCTGTGCTGTATAAGCATAAAAAAGCTATGCAATTTCTCCATAAATTACAGGTAGACAAAATATACTGCTGATCACTAACTATGCAACACGTTACAAAGTTAAAACATCCGCTTAGGATCTAATTGCTTTTTCAATGTTCAATGTAAGTAATTTTATGGAAGCATTTCATAATTTAGCATAGAAAAAGACAATTTAATGTTCCTTAAGTACCTTGGATTAGAAATCTCATGGTTACTTGCTCTTTACTGCGATACCTGGAACTTGTGTGAGTTGAAATTTAAAACTGACAAGGACAAAGTGCTTATCTCAACCCAGATTCATGTCATTCTCACCATTCTCCTATCCTTTTAGATAGTCATATTTAAAAATCCTTGGTAAGAGACGCCTTATTGGAGAGATGGGCGGCATAAAAATTTAATAAATAAAAAATAAATCTGCTGCCATTTTTGTTGAGTTTAGTAGAATTTGCATTCTTAAAATAAATCAAACCCAGACTAGCTTAGTGTATTAAATCCATTGCTCCAATGTTTGTAGGATAATAGCTGTCCAAATGGCAACGTTCCTTCCCATTCCAGTCGCATAAGCACAAACATAGCATCAATTTTCTATCAGCCGTGACTGCATCTAATTAACAATAGCTTTAAAAAAGAAGTGCTTGATGTTTTCCAGATCAGTTGCTAATTAAAAAGTAATAGTTAGAAGTATAGCTGCAGGGCAATTTGCTAGGAAAGAAAAGACAAACACAGCAGGACACTCTGTGCTAATTCTTGCCACTCTGGTGGACAAATGCTAAAATAAGCATCAAACCTTCAATCTACACATTTTATTGGAAAAATTCATTTGATAAACATGAAGCACTCCTTATTTGGATTTTGTAATGCAAAAAGATAAAGTTAGCACGGCAACAAAAACATGCAGCTGTATAACAATAGTTATGAGGCATGTTCTTACATAACCATTTTACTTTTCTAATTCTACTGATCATCCTGCATAATAATTTAATAATATAATTTAATATCATGCCAGTTTGCAGAATTAAAACAGGTTAAAAATTCATCTCTAGGGTAACTGTGCATCAGTCATCATTGATACAGAGCAGTGTTCCTCAACCTCAGCAACCTTAGGATGGGTGGACTTCTGCTCCCAGAATTCCCCAGGAACCATGTAAACTGAAGAATTCTAGGAGTTAAGCTTCACCCATTTTCACTTTGCTGAGGTTGAGAAACACTGATCTAGAATAACCTGTCTGATCAGATGATAAAACTTTGCGTGAAATGCCTTAAACTAAATCAATGGCTTTCATTGGCTTGAGCACAACATGCAATAATGCAAGGACCCTAGAGTTTACAATAGTGTAGGAGGGAGGGGAAATTATATATCAGGCCAGCAAGGAACAGGGCTTAGCTAGCACTGCCATCAGCAGAAGACTTTCCAAGCAATCAAAATTCTTCATCACAGTAAAATTTTGGAAAAAGAACTTCGGGTAAAAGTGGCTGCCAAACTAGAAAGGCAGTTGAAACTGACCTGTGACTCCGATTCCCTGTTTGGGAGTGGTGAGAATCCCCCTGGCTTATGCCTTGGGGTGGGATTTGATTGGTGTGGGAAAGCCCAGGCTCAGAAGCATGGGATACCCTGCTGCAAAAACACAATATATAATAGAAGAAAATCTAAGCCAAAGTCTATATAGTTTATAACAATGAGGAAGATGCACATCTAATGTAAAGTTAGTTTAAATTAAACAGACAGCCAGTATGAATACTCAGGACATGCTTTAACACATGCTCATATGCAATTATAAATGTTCTAGTTTTCATAGGTGAACAATCCATATGACCATCCATTTATTTTTGCAGGCATTGGAATGAAATACATTTTACTAAGGTCAACATTTAACCAACAAAGGAAAAAAATCATTGCAGAAATTATTTTTCCCAGCCAGAAATGATCTTCCACTCAATATACCAAGAAATGATGTATTTGATGTAAGAAAAATGGTTGCTTTATAACTCTGGTCTTTGCAGTCATCAAGGCAATATATTTCTGTTCCTACAACCACTTCATAAAAGCTAAAGAGAGACTGATGGTATTTTCACTAACTGCAGTCAATCATATTGTAAGGATGCTTCCCCTACTTTTATGCTGCCCTTTTCCTCCACTGCTATAATTCTGAAGAGGAATCTGGAAGCACTCTCATCCATGTCCAATTACCAGCTGTGTATCCTAAGTTGAAAAAAATGTGATTACTCTTAAACTACAGTTTATTCTGAATATGGCAGCCGCATACTATAGCTTGTTGAAACTAGAAATGAAAATTATTACACTCTTACATCTAGAAGAAAATGTTTAAGGCAGGGAAAAGTTCTTCTGCCCAATCTTTGATTTATCATAATATCCATAGTCATCCACTGCTTTAACAAAGGACTATAAAAACAACCAAAATAGCCAATAGGACTGGGGAACAATTCATCCCATCTCAAAGAATGACCAGAGATTATAGAATTTATTTCTTAGAGGTATGGATTTATTTCTTAGAGTTACTTGTTGTACTTTCCAATCCAGTGACAACAGCTTTGATGTTGGCTTATTTAGGGCAGATAAATCATTATATCAAGATTAAATTATTTAAAATAGTGCAATTGAATTCTTACACACAACATATGAATTGCCTAGTTTCATATTGGTATTTATATCTTAGATTTGCCTAGGGCTACCAGATCTGAATTCCAAAAATCTGGACAGTAAAAAATTATAATGAATGTTCAATATCTCCTTGCTGTTTCCAGTTGGTTGGCTACATTTTTGCTGTCCACCTATGATAAGTGGAACTCAAAACAGGTGATTTTAAAAAATCTTATAGAGTGAAACATTATCTCCCCTATTATTGCCTTTGAGATGAAACATTTGGATTATTTTTACAATTAAAAACTTCTCTACACAATCAATAACATTCACTGAAATGGTTGTCTTGTATTAGTCCAAATAGTGTATTAAACTGTATAATTGATGGGAGAAAATGACAGACAGGACAGAAAAGGTTCCGGAAACAAAGTATAAGCAGCTTGCAGATTTCTTAAAATCTTTCAGGAAGCATCACAGAAGAAATCTGCAATACGAAATGGTTCCCAATGTGATCTTAATTGATTACCCTGCCTCAATATACTTTTTTTTACAAAAAAAGGTCACTATAATGTTATCAAATAATTATTTGTAAACATTACAAAGAAATGTTGAACTATGATTCCTGACTAACATTTTTCCTATTACATGACAGTACTGAATAATCATTTGCACTAAAATCAATCAAGTACCAACTTTGATCACAGAATACTAAAATACTGTTTGCTGCTATTCAGAAATGATGAAGCAACCTAGGTGAATGTGTTTAGGGATTCAGCATTGTAGAAGAAGATTAAATAGGTAATCAATATGGTAAATGTCAATTGATTGACCATCTGTTGTTCCTTGTTGCTGAAAAAATACCCCAAAATAAAAATTTGGATTCCTGTAGCCCATTATTTGATATCTATTTACCTGACAATGTCTTGGGAATCCTACAGGATGATTTCTGCACAGAGATCTTCAGGAGCTGCTCAATAATTTTTTTCTACTCTGATTTTCTATTTCTAAAATAAGTTTATTTTCCTCAAAGATGAGATGAACAAGAAATAAGGGAAATAAGGGGACAAATAACAAGAGTATTTCAAAGGAAAAGTGGCAGGGGGAAAGCCTTCTCCCTTAGCTAAAGCTCTGATCTTCTATTTTAAGACACAAAATGCTTGAAGTGGAAAAAGAATAGCAGTATTTGCTATTCTATAGTACTGGTATAGCAAAGAAGCCCATAAAGAGATAACAGATAATTTTCCACCCTATTTAAGGCCCAGTCACACTGGCCGACGGATGCAAAACATTTGTAAAAAGGACACAGTGGACGAGAAAAATGTTCCATCCGTTGTGTTACGCTCTCAAGAGGGGCAAAAATTTGCATAACCAGAGCGGACAACACAGAAAGGAACGGACGGGGGAGGACGTAGGGCGGATGGAAAGCGATGCTCCACGGAAGCCTAGCGGATGGAAGCGGATGGGAGCAGATGGCACATCCGCAAGGCTTCTCGGGAGAGCAGCAAAGCGGAGGCGGAACGGAAAGAGCGGATGCAGAGCGGCGCCAGCGGATGAAGCAGATGCAAGCGGATGCCGAGCGATGAAGCGGATGCAGAGCGGAAGCCTAGCGGATGTCTAGCGGATGCCTAGCGTTCACTGCGCATGCGGGGAGGATGCATTGCGTCAACCCCGGGATATAAAGGGAAGCAGCTCGCAAGCAGGTCACCATTCAGAGGAAAAGACCTGCTTCCAGACACAGCTTGCCAGCCAGCCAGCCAGCCAGCAACCCAACAACCATGGGAAGAAAACGGAAGCCTCTGCCATCTGCTGCCAGCCCTGGCAAGAGGGACAGGGCCACCCTCCCACCCCCCTGGCCCGACTCTGCTTCTGCTGGGGCTTCTGCTGCCTGGGCTCGCTCTCTGTGCTGGGGCTTCTGCTGATGCTGCTTCTGAGGTGGTGCTTCTGCTGATGCTGCTTCTGGAGGTGGTGCTTCCTCTGCTGATGCTGCTTCTGGGTGGTGGTGCCTTCTGCTGATGCTGCTTCTGCTGGTGGTGCTTCTGCTGGTGCTTACTCTGCTGGCACTGCTCCTGGTGCTGGTGCTTCTGCTGGTGCTTACTCTGCTGGTGCTGCTCCTGGTGCTGGTGCTTCTGCTGGTGGCTTACTATGCTGGCGTTGCTCCTGGTGCTGGTGCTTCTGCTGGTGCTTACTCTGCTGGCACTGCTCCTGGTCCTGCTGGTCCTGCTGGTGCTCCTGGTCCTGCTGTGTGCTCCTGTCCTGCTGGTCCTGCTGGCGCTGCTGGTGCTTACTCTGCGGTCCTGCTGGTCCTGCTTTTTGCTGCTACTGTTGCCGGTGGTGGTGGTGTGTGGAGGAGCAGCCCCTATAACCTGGAAGCCCCTCTGATGAGGGCCCATAGTGTCCTGCCAAAGGGAGGAAGAGGCAGACGCGGAAATGGGAGAGGGCAATACAACATAGAAGAGGAACATGAGGATGAGGTGCTGGAGTGGCTGAGAGAGAACGAGTATCTATTGCAGAAGGGACACAGGCTCTATCGCGACACCAAAAGGAAGCAGGCTGCTTGTTGGAGAGAGAAGGCGGAGAGCCTGGGCTACACTTCGGAGGTGCTCCTCGGCTGGTGGAAGCACATGCACACCTAGTACGGGAAGCTGCACTCAAGAAATCTGGCCAGGCCACGGTCAAGCTGACGGACAGAGAGACCTATGTGATGGCCAAGTTCAGCTCCTGGAGGGTGAGATCCGCCACACAAGGAGCAGCCCCTCTCACAACCCTCTCTCTAAGGCAGCCTGCTGAGAGCCAGTCCTCTTCACAGCAGAGAGTCAGCTCCTGTCTCCAGGCAGGTATTGGTGAGCGTGCCACGACGGAGAACCCCCCGACAGCTGACTACCCGTGGCGGGAGCACGTGGAGGACCCCCTGACGCAGTGGGAGAAAGAGACGGCACTTCCACCACAACCCAATCTGCATCCACCCCAGCTCCACCTCCACAGAAAGCAGGCAGAGAGGCAAAACCAGAGGGACAGAGCCATACTGTCCTGCTGGAGATAAGAGACACCATCAGGAGCAGCGTAGATCTCCTCTCTCAGCTGGTACACACCGACTCCTCATCCTCCAACCGCAAGCCCTTCCTTACCTATGTGAACCAGACCCTCATGGACATGGCGGAACCCCAGTACCATGTGGTGAAGACAGGATCACCGATCTTCTTACAACCCTCCGACCCAGATAACTGCCCACCCAGTCCAGGTCTGCTCCTCACCCCAGGTGATGTCACTCCCCTTCCAAGGCTTTCCACAGGCCCTCTTCTACCAAAGCTACGGCTACCAGGAGGTCCAGCAGCACAGGCAGTAGCCCTTCCCAGGTCCAGGCACATGTACATCGGACGCTACCGGTGCCACGATGCCACCCACACCACTGATGCCACCCACACCACCGATCCACTTCATGCCACAGAGGCCACCCACACCAGTCCTCACCCAGCTGCAGACCAGACAGCCCACTACACTGCCTCCTTCCTCCACCCCACAGCCAAGCCCAGCTCAGTACATCTGTCATCGGTACTGGGGCTGACACCCCATGTCATGGAGGAAGGGGCTCTCAACATCACGGGGGCTGAGCCAGCTGTCTGAGAGCTTCCTCAACACACCGTCCCGTTGCCCTCTCGGGCCAGGCACCCCAGTGGCGTTTCAGACCAGCACTCCAGCAGCAGCCACCTCCACAGCACCTGGACCCATCACCCCTGAGACTGGGCACACCTCCGAGTGACCAAGAACAGTGCCAGAGACTGGGTGGCTACCTGTTGACTTTTATTTTTGCTTTGGACACTTGACTTGGTCATTTTCTTTTACAGCTTGTTATTAAAAAAATTATCTTTGCTTCACACACTTGCTTCAGTTATTTTATTTAATAAAGGCTTGGTGGAAACTTTTAGAAATGTTTTAAGCCTTTGCATGCTTGTGGGATGGGTTAAGATAGCAGTGGGATGGGCAGGATACCTTTGGGATGGGTAAGGATAGCAGTGGGATGGGCAGGGATACCTTTGGGATGGGTAATAGCTGTGGATTGGCAGGGATACCTGTGGGATGGGCAGGGATACCTGTGGGATGGGTAATAGCGTGGGATAGATAAACCTCCAGTGCAAGCATAGTTGGACTGTATGGTCCATCCACACATTTTGAACATAAACAGAACTCTTTATTAAATGCCCTGTTCATTGTAAGCCCACCCAATATACATGGCCCAATCTCATCAGTGTGATGAGACAGGCTGAAGGAAGCATCCATTAATCATCTATCATCTGTCTTGCCACTCCACTGCTCCAGCTGGGGAGTTGCACCAGTGCCTTAGGAGTTGCACTGCTTCTTCCCTTCACGTGAGGCTCTGTTGGGGCCTTCCACATCCTCAGTGTCTATCAGGTTTCGCCCTTGCCTCCATTCCCCAGCTCCATCCCCATTGCTCTTGTTAGAGGTCCACGAGCCTGTTCTGCAACAATGGGTAGCGGGTGCGCATGAGATTGTGCAGGATGCAGCAAGCTTCCACGATCCTCCTCACGGTCTGTGGCAATGCTGCATGGTGGTGAGAAGTACCTGGAACCTGTTGCGAGGATGCCAAAGGCGTTCTCCACCACCCGCCTTGCCCTGGACAGCCTGTAGTTGAAGATCCTCTCTTCACAGGTGAGGCATCTGGGAGGTTGAGGCTTCATGAGATAGGTTCTGAGGGAGAAGGCATCATCCCCCACATGAAGTAGGCACATCTTGCTGTCGTTGGGCAGGGGGTCTGGACTTGGAAAGCCCATGATGAGGTTGCGTTCCAGCCCCTCCTTGAGGTCACTGGTGTGTTATACCTGGGCATCTGAAGCTTACCGTTGCCTGAGCATCGATGTACATGAACTTGTAGTCAGCATCGACCATGGCAAAGAGGAATGATGCTGAAGAAGCGCCTTGTAGTTGAAATAAGTGGACCCTGACTTGACTGGAGCTTTGCAGCCACATGCTTGCCATCTATGGCTCCAACGGTGTGGGGAAGTTCCACTTCTTGATACCACTGCTCTGCGCTACTTTCTTCCAGCCTTCTTAGTGGAGGGGCACTGGAGGAGCTCCTCCAGGTATTCTTCAATGATGGCCTGAACCACTTGTCTGACCACAAATGCTGATGGTGTTGTGGCACCCTCCAGCCGTACTGCATGCTCCTGTAGTGGTCCCTGAGGCCAGGTGCGCAGTCAGTGCCACCATAGCCCAGGGTCCAGGCTGGGCCAGAAGTTGTGCTCTGCTTGGTCAACCTGGGTGTCAGCTGCTCCAAACTTCGTCAAACATGGCTGGAGGCATCCTCATGAAGTTCTGGAATGCACAAGGTCTTCGTTCCTCAGCTTCTACCATCAGCTTGTTGACAGTCCGTACTCTGCTCTTCTCCCGATCCATCTTCGGACCCAGACGCTTCTTGGCCGCCTCCTTTTCTTCCCGTAGAACAGTTGAAAGAGCCTGTAGATGGCTTCGCACTGTTGCAGAACGATGGTGGCAACCAAAAGGAGTGTGTTACGATCCATGGTGGACATCAATGGATTGCTGTGGAAGCAAGAGCCAGATGAAGGCTCAGAGGTCTGCACAGCAGGGCTGCTGACTGAAAGTGAGATCCAGGTGAGTTCCTCCCCCTTTTATAGGAAATATAGGTTTTCCACTAGGTGTCCTTTTGCATCCTCTAGGCATCCTCTAGACATCCTTAATATCCGAGATAGGTCCCCTCTGCGAACATTTTTTCTGTTTTAAATGCTTTGATTGAGAGCTGTATCCGCTTTCATCCTTTCTCCATCCGTTGCTACTAACGCTGCGCGTCTGTTCCGTGTCTGTTTCGCTTCCTCCCTTGTCCGCTTTCCATTGGAGTGGATTTGAGTTGCGCGGATTCGCAGCGGATGCCTAGCGGATGTAGCGGACGTGTAACGGATGACGACTGATGCAGAACGGATGTTCACCATATGCGTTGCGGATGTAGAACGGATGCGTTGGATACATTTTCCGCTCAAAAAGTTTTGAGCAGCTCAAAACTTTGAACGGATGGAACCTCAGTCTACGGATGCTGGACGGATAGAGAGGAAAGAAAAACGGACGCAGTGAGTACAGAACGGATGAATCGTTGTTAACCCAAACGCGCATGCAAGTGTTTCTCTCCGTTTTACATCCTCTTTCCATCTGTTGGTGCAGTGTGACATGGGCTTTACCAGCAGGTACTCTTATTCAAAACATAAGTAACTATTAAGGATTCATATCAAATATTTAAAAGAAGGAATTGAAACAAAATGTAGCTTGAGAACTTTTCTGTTTTCCTTTTTCAACTAAAAGGCCAAACTTACTCAGTTGAATTAGACCGTGGCCTAAATCTTTTGCCTTTGACTTTCTTTCTGTTGCCTCCTATATTACCTGAAAGAGATCAAAACATAATAGTAAAAAAGATTATAGTAAATTATAATTATAGAATCCAGGCATTCAGCAGCCCTAAAGATACATACACAATGTATTTAAGTTCAGGACATAGCCATTTAAATCAAAGTATGTTTTGTCTTAGGTTAAGTTTGGAATCTATTCAAATCCTTGATAAAAGAGAAAAAAGGGAGGTACAGCTGACATTAAATTTTTTAAATTTAATGCGCTTATGCACCTAAGAAACAATCCAATTTTTTAGATAATCGTGAGTCATTGAAATCTGTCATGCTAAACAAGAGTGTTTCCCACCTTGCCATGAATTACTCCTTGGTCTCCCATTTTGACAGATGTCTGAAAGATTCTTTGCATCTTGAATTCTTTCACTCCATGAATGAGATAAGCCGTTTGACCTAGGATAAAGAGCAAGTTCCATATGCAATGGTTGGCTTTCACATGTTGGTATTTCAATAATCCAATTATTACTTTACATATTAGGCTGAGGAAACATAAAGCTTTCCTGAATCCTCAAATGTGTACCAAAATCAATTAGCAACGTAAATTTCACGTGTCCTGTACTTTTTCTTTCATATCAAGCACACCAAACAGGATGGCATCAGGGCATCAAAAACTATTCTAAGCTTTATTTATTCTGCAGAATATAAAATTAGGATAGAGATCTTCTGGATAGTATTTGTAGAGAACAATATGTTGAGGGCCAAAGTAAGCACTAAGAAAACTCAGAGAGCAAAGCAAATTGGGGGCATCTGTTCCTTTTTAGACACTTTGCTTCTTCATTTTGTGTGACACAGAAATCTATAGGCAATGGTTAGAGAATTCTTATCAGAAAGACAAAATGGATTCTTACATATGACTTTTGCTGTTCTATAAACACTGGTTGCTCACATGCCAAAATGTAAGATATAGGAGAACTGCATACCAAGTATTGTTATCAGAAACAACAATCAATCCAGCCTTCTTTAGCCAGATGGTACCAAGATCTATTGCAATTACCATTCCTAGAATTTTTAGCCAGCACAACCAGCAGGTGGAAACTCTAGAGAAGGAATAACTAGAGAAGGCTGAAACTAACTCGTTATAAAACTCTTGAAAAGTATTAATATTCTGATTACTAAGTAAAAGCTCTGCTATTCTATGTTTCAGAAGATGCAGACTTTTAAAAAAACTGTAATGTTCTTAAGAACTAACAACTGAAGAAGGAATTACTGGAAATAAGTAGTAGAGGACACATAATAAATATGTAATATTTAAGCAATGCTCGTTTTAAGTCAGTCAACAATTCATAGAAAGAACAAAACATTGGTATCCTGAAAAAAAAATCTTAGTACTTCAAAGATACTCCAAAGATTTCTTCTATTTATTTTCTGGAGACATTCAGGAATGGAACATTCCACATTGTTCAAATATGGTTCTCAAAAATATTTAACATCAGTCAATATTGTCAAACAATTCAGGTCTGATTTAGAGTAATTTTTCAAATAGACATCCATCAGAAAGAT
Organism: Laticauda laticaudata; assembly: GCA_004320025.1. Lineage (NCBI taxonomy): Eukaryota > Metazoa > Chordata > Lepidosauria > Squamata > Elapidae > Laticauda > Laticauda laticaudata. Next base: position 62,606 of record BHFT01025830.1, read on the forward strand.
CTTACTGAAGTTTTAAAAAAGTAAAACATCTTAATTATATGGTTACTTTAACACTATAATGTGTTCTTTACTACAGCTTTCCACCCATTTGTGCTCGACACTGCATAATCTGAATCAGTTATGTCTCTCTTTTTAATAAAGTTACATTAATATATTGTAATTAATGTCTGTTTATTATTATACTACTCTAATGGTGGTCATTTATAAAGCATTAAAAACACTTTGATCATTGTCGCTACTAAAAATGATGAAGAAGGAACATATCAAAATGACTATTATTAAATAAGAGATGAATTTATTATCTGAAATAATGAATTTTTTTTTTCAATAAATGGAGCGATATCCAGTCCAATACTTCTATTTAAGTATAACACTCCGGATTTAGAATAAAATTTGAAGTTTTTGCCCTTAGTCTCCCTTTCACAGAAGAAGCCAATGCAATTTTGATCATTCACTGCTTAAATATTGCAAGAGGAGATAATCGACTGAATATTAAATTTATTTTAGCAGAATCAAAGATTTATGAATATATCTGTGATCTGATCTGTAACAGAACAATCTTTTTACAGGACAGCTAGTTATAAGTAGCATTCTACTTCATGCAACATTGGTGTGCATATATCTTATAAGCCAACCAAATGATTTGTTCTAAACATACATGATTGGTAAAGATGTGAAATATAAACTGGAAATGCCAGGTAAGAAAATAACAAAAAACAGCAAAATGGTGATAACATACAACAAGTATATTCTTACATTTTGTTCGTCTATTACAATTGTTAAAAGTATGAGTAAAAAATCCTCCAACTTTGATTACTTGAACAAGCTATAAAATAAAGTCAATTTTAGTGTTCTGTTGGCTTTAATTTTTTCATGGTATCACAGAACTGGAAAGCTTGTTAGTTAGAAAATCCACTTACTCATTGAGGATCTACAGTGCAGAATACAAGTATTACAAGTTCCATCCTGTCTTTTCAAGTATTGTTTGAATACAAGAATGACAACAGCGTAATTACCACTGAACACAACTGAAAATAAGCTACTTCCAAACAGACAATAAAGATAGCATCAGTATTAGACATCTCTAATTCATATTAGATTTGTCTGTGTCATCAATGGAACACATATTCAGCCTTGAAAGACATACATTTTAGAGCTTGAAAAAAAAACCAGGGTGAGTATTCCTGTGGCTTTTGTTTTGTTTTTAAGTAGGATCAAAAATAATCTTATAGCCTAAAATTTCCTTGAAGTTTAGTTTCATCAATATTTGTGATGTGTCAATAATCAGAGATGGAGGAATTTCAATACAGTCCACAAAAGGAAGGAAGGAAAGAAGGAATCAAACCTGCTGCAAAACAATGAAAGGTTCTGACTAATGGAATAATGTGTGATGGAACAGGTAGAAATCTGAAAATGTGACAGAAAAGCAGACCTCTTCTTAGAACTAGATGCAGAGTTTGTGCTGACTCCAGGTGGCATGTCGCTATAAAAGGAGTCGGCCTCACCAGGCTTTTTAACATAATCTCCCTGAGGAATTTGTCTAAAGCATAATAAACATTTTGAAGTCAGTAACAACAGAATACATGCATAGGCTGCAAATACATTGACTTACTCACTATCTCTCTCTCCAGTCAAGAAAAAAGAGTTAGCAAGCGGTTAAATTGTTTTATCTCACAGTCACACGAATAAGACAGGTGATAGAGAAAATAGGCATATATTCTACAGTACAAAAATGTATTTTCTAAAATACATGATTGTTTAACTTGTAGTTTCTAAAATGTTTACGTGTAGTATGCACCAGTGAAATGTGTTAAGCTTCTTTATATTTAAAGGAAACAATTTTATGAAATTAAATTAGATTTCCCTAGAAATGGAGTCATGAATCCTGCTGAAACATGTATTTTTCTGCTTCTATCCCATTTAATGACTGCAGACATATTTGTCCCGTCCCCCCCNCCCCCCCCCCCCGTTTCCTGGATAATTGATACAAACTGTTAAAAAAAGTTTTGCTATTCCTTAATCTTGTATGGATGTTACCTATAAGCACCTGGCTATGGCAGAGAGCTTTCTATGCTTCCTCTCCTCAAAACCAAAGAAATCACTGGCCCCCCTTTGAAAAAAAAATGCAACAAAGAATACTCTTCCCATCACCTTAGCAACATAACCATTACATTTTTTTTGTTTGCAAAAATTCATAGCTATATAAATAAAATATATTCCAGACTTCTGTCCACAACATTCATTTGAACACTGAGGAATTTTTTTAAAAAAAAATATGAACCTACACTGCAGAAATTGCAATGAAATCTGAGTTTTCCTTGAAGCCAAAGAATAGTTAAATGATATTTCACAAAAAACATTTTAAATTATGCAGCATTTTAAATTATGCAATAAATAGTAATAAAGTCAATTCCATTTAAGGTAGCTTCATGAGGGAAACTCAGTTGAATGCTAAACTAAAAATTAGTTTAGAACTTTATTGGACTGAAAACAGGTTGAAATGCTGCAATTTTCGTAACAAAAGTTTGACAAACTCATTGGGTTTTTTTGCCTCTATGTTTTTGCAATCTTATTAGTTATAGTGATCACAAAATCAGTTTTCACTCAGTGCCATATTTTAAATTATATTCATTTTTAAAATACATTTTTTTCTCTCTATAAAAGCTTTCTTTTGTACACAACATTCCAGAGTAAAATGGATGAATGCCTTCAAGATGCAACTTCAAAAGTTTCATTGAGCAGAGACATGAAATTAGACCAGACTCAAGATTGTATACCTGATCTTATTCTACATGTCTCTGATTTTTTTTAAAAAGCCATGATTTTTTAAAAAAACAAACATAATGGGTACCATCTGGAAATGAAATCACACATAAATATCTGAATTGGCTCCATCTAAAAAATTATAAAAACTAGTAATTTAACATTGTAAAAGGCAAATTTATATATTCAACAGGAAACACTTTATAACCCTAATAATCTGAAGTGCTGGAGAAGTCATTAACTATCAGATAATTGGCTCTGTTTTTGAAAGGAAATTGTCTTTCTTTATCTGCTATACCTAGAATGTCTGGTAGCACCTTAACAATTAACAAATTTAGGATATTACATTTTTATGGATGGCTGTCTAGGGATAAATGTTCATCATTTTGATTGCAAAGGAACAAAAATTATAATAGAAAATATAAACCCAAGGAAAGGAAATATTAAAAATTTAAAAAGAAACTAATTAAATTAGATTATTTGTTGGTGACAAGTCCACAAATAAACAGGACTTTTAGTGGAACATAAAGGTGATATGTGGTACTTTGATTCACACAAATGTATGTAAGTATCCATACCCACAATACATAAGAAATTGGGCTTTTATTTCAAGCATTCTGAGTCAATGTGGTCATACTTTATTTGCACATACCTCTGTCTTCGATAGTTTCTTACAAGAGAAAGGAAGAGAGACAAAAATGAGTTATCGCATGGCATTTGCTTTCATTTTACTTCATGTTTTAAAGAAATATTTGGATTCCATAAACTGTGAGAAGGAGGCAATCTTACACTTTCCTTCATAAGATAGTATCTTATACCATAATCCACCCGCTCCCTCCCCTCATGAGCACATCAAAAATATTGCTTTAGAAATTTATGAGAACTTCAGGAACAAGACAAGAATTTATGTAGAAAGTTATTGTTTGAGATCAGATCTCATTTTGGTAAGCCATTGTAAGGAACCAAGCTCAAATATTCACAATATATAAAAGAAAATGCTAGTAGATATTATTTTTTTTATTTTATTTCTGAATAATTTTATTATGTTTAAAAACAATACTGCTGCCATGAAAAACTAGGAGACATATTTTTTCTGTATGACAAGTTCATGCAAAGGAGTTTCAGTTTTATATTCAACAACAATTTTGGGTAAAAATTTCCAAATATTAAGAATATGAACTCATATAATTTCATTATTCCTAAATTTAAAGAAATCATAGTTCTCTTCTGGTACCTATCAAGAGAGGTTTAGCATGAAAAGTAGAATTCAGCAGTCTTGAATGCAAGAAACCTGTTTATTGAAACCAAAGATTTATGCACCAGGACTGTTGTCAATAAAATTATTCTCTTTCTCTCATCTTCACCTCTATGATCCACTGCAGCAAATTCTCTATTAGTTACACTTTATATAAAAGGGGTTTTGTGCCCTTTTTGAAAGTATTGTAAATCAGCTTCAGTGGGTAACATCAAGAAAGGAGGTTTATTCTTAACATTTTCCGCATTATTTTTAAAATTGTATCGTGTTTTAATATTATATACAGAATTTAAAATTTTAAATGCAAATGCAATGAACTGTGTCTCTGCATCCAATGAGACAGATTTGTATACTTTTAAAATTAAGAGCACATCAGTTCTTTAATCCTCCACTAATATTGCTTTCACTGGATCTATTTAAAAATAGATATATACTTGAAAATGAAGATTTTTTTTCATTTATCACAAACTAAATATAATTAAGAAAAAAATTATTACATTTCCTGCTTTCTTACTGTTTTTCTAACTGGTGAAATAAATGGGTTTTTAAAATTATTCTTTGTTAACACACTACCAACCATTAGTTTATTAGTTAGCTTACATATTTTCCTCTATATATAAATTACTTACCTGTAACCCCATGCTGTTATTCCCATAATGAGAGCCAACACTAAAATTGTACCAGCAATAGCACCAATAATAATGTTTGTGCTAGTGACACCTAGATTAAAACAAGAATTTAAAGAATTACTATTAGAGAAACCCACTTAAAATTACACAATCATTTTCTTTTAATGAATGTTTTTTGGGGGAGGGGGGAATTCTGGGACACTTAAGTGAACAGAGAACTACACAGGATTCAAGTTAGTGAAGATCAAAAATAGTTTTGGGTTGTTATTCTTTCTAATTCTATAACTAACAATGTAAGTGAGACTATATTTGATTAGGATCAAAATTTGATGGAGGACTTTTTCATTAAAATGCTAAATGAAGAATTAGTACCCTTATTTCTTTACAGATCATGTTCAAGGCATTTCACATGAAAAATAACATTGCCACAATATACTGTATATACATATAATAAAACTCACCTGAATTGTGCAAGCTTCCATCAATAATTGGTTTCATGAGACGTTTGCTGCAATCTACACCTGTCCATAACTGCTCACAGATACATTGCATTTCATTGCTACAAACCTACAAAGGATGTAATTTAAATTTAAAACAGAAAAATCCTAATATATGTTTCCTGGGAATCTAAGAAACTAGTCAATTTTAAATAACATATTATAATCTCCCATATTTAATTAGTTGACCATGGATGGATAAATTACAATTCATTTTGCTTATTTACATCCCACTTTTATTATTTTTATGAATGATTCCAGGAGGCAAGCATACCTAATACTTAAATGTCTCTGGAGATTCTCAGTTATCCAGGTCATGGTTGTTCCAAAGGTGCTTTTTCAAGAGGCAACTGGACTTTCTGTTTTTTCTTTGAAGACGTTTCACTTCTCTGTCAAGAAGCTTCCTGAGATACCTAATACTTCTTCCTCCTATCTTCCCCACAGCATCCTGTGAGGAAATTGACTAGCCCAAAGTCACCTAGCTACGTAGTTCTCATGCCTAAAACAGGACTAGAACTCATGGTCTCCCAGTTCTAGTTTGATGCCTTAACCATTACACCAAATTGATTCATGATCCTCATGCAGCTCATTCCCAATAAGGGAATCTATAGAGCTTCTTCAGCATTCTCCAATACATTTTCATGGAAAGTTTGCAAGAGTTTGCTTTCGTCTTTAATATAAATCCAAAACATCTATTTTTTTAGCTTCCACTCTCAGAAAAATATTTTTTTAAAAATCAGGAAAAATTATATGCTTACGACTATATAATGGTTCCTATAGCTGTCAGATGTTGAAAATGATAAGTATTTTGAAAGTCAAAATACCCAACCAAAAACACTATCCTCTAAACTGTTCATCTTATTATTTTAACAAGCAAACTATTTTTTTAAAGAGAAGGGGAGAGAAAGGGAGAGAAGGGAATATAATCTATCGGGACTGAACAACATATTTAAAGATATTGGGAGAAAAGTGTTTATGGAGCAAAATTATTCTGTTCTATGTAATTCAAAAATTAACATGCTGAAATTTCCACACCCTATAAGAGACACTCTTGATCAGTCAGAAACAAACTTTCTCAAAGGAACATGCATGCATGTTTTCACATCTTCATTTGAAAGTTCCCCTCTCATTTTTAGAACTGCTGCCTGAAACCAAATTGTTAATAGATGTTTCCCAGGTTTGCACCATTTATTTTGCAATATCTTTAAAGGCATTTCTTGTCTACAAGGGACAGAAAAATTCATTTGTGCTAAAGATTTACTGCAGCATTGAAGAAAATCATTGGGTAGTAAAAAAAAAGCAGAAGAAGCTCATAGAAAAAGGCCATAACAACTGCTTCTATACAGCACAAAGAAAACTATAGATTGGGTATTGGAAGTGAGCTCAGCTTAAAGACATTTTTATCATTATTCTTTATCCATGTACTGCTGCATTACTGGACTACTTTAAATATCCAAAAATAATAAATAAGTCATATTTTTCCACATTCCAACTCCCCCATCTCAAGACAAAAAGACTAAACTTACTCCATGTCCTGAGCAAATAAAGTGATCTGTACTTCCAGGACAGGAACTGAAGTTAAATGTATCAATTGAGAGACATCTGTGATCCCAGCATATTTTATTAGGGCCACAGGGTGTCCCATCTTCCACATAACCTAGATCTGCGTCTTCCTCCAACTTCACATGACCACCACTACAAATAGAGTAAGACAATTTAGTTAATGAAAACATGTAATCAAATGCAAATCATTTTGAACAAAAGCTGAATCAAATTATTCTATGTTAAGATATCATATCCTTCTGTATCTATGCAAGTCTTAATAGGTCACTGTATCTAGCTGACCTTCTCTGGCCATGGAAGTTAAGATGGATCAGTCCACGGAATATCAGGGTTGTAAGGATAACTTCAAAGATTGTTAGCTTGTTGTGATGAAAAACAATACATTATAATAAGGCTGTGAGCAATACTGTGGGAATATATATTTAACAGATTGAACAGATAATCAAAGTTGGAAGTGACCTTATAGGTCATCTAGTCCAAACCCCCTGCCCAAGCAGGATCCTACACCATTTCTAACAAATAGCAGTCCAATCTCTTCTTGAAAGTCTCAACTGATGGCGCTCCCACAACTTCTGAGGGCAAGCTGTTCCATTGGTTGACTGTTCTCACTGTCAGAAAATTTCTCCTTATTTTCAAATTAAATCTCTCCTTGTTCAGTTTCCATCCATTATTCTTTGTCCAGTCTTCAGATGCCTTTGAAAATAGCTTGACCCCTTCCTCTCTGTGGCAGCCCCTCAAATATTGTAAGACTGTTATCATGCCTCCCCGGTCCTTTTCTTTCGTAGACTAGCCAATCCCAGTTCCTGCAACTGTTCATTGTATGTTTTAGCCTCCAGTCCTCTAATCACCCTGGTTGCTCTTCTCTGTAATTTTTCTATAGTCTCAACATCTTTACAGAAGATCACCTAGATGGCAACTTAGGCTGAGTATGATTCTGGAACATCAAGTTAAACAGACTCTAGAAAATATTGCCAACAAAGCTTCAGGAATTGATGAAACACCAGCCTAATTGATTTTAAAATGTCCAAAATGATGCAATTAAAGGTCTACTTGTAGTCAACTATGGAAAAGATAATTTAAATTCTAATACCAAAATTAAACAGTGCAATGAATATTCAAATTGTTGAACAACTGAATCTCACATATTATGTGATAATGTGATTTGCAATCCAGGCTTCAACAAAATACAGAATGAGAATTCCCAGATGCCAAATAGAGAAGAGGCAGAGACACCTGAGATCACATCACTTACAATGGATACTAAAAAGGCAGAGAAGTTCCAAAAACATATTTATTTTTTTTCTTTGTTGATAAAGATCTTTGACTAAGACGACCACAAATTGTGGGTAGTTGTTAAAAATATGAGTATACTGTATCAAGCCATTTCTCCATCCTATTGATGAACTTGTAGTGTAACCAGAAAGCAATAATTAGAGCTACTAAATAGTCCCAAATTGAAAAAGAAGCATGCCTAGATTATTATTATCTTAATTTACATGCAGAATATATTGCTAATAATATTTTATAATATATAATACAAATCCTGGAATAAAAAATAGAAACAGAAGGTAGAACTTAAATTGTTAGGAGAAACATTACCTCAGATATACTAGTTCTTTATGAATTAGATGGTTGGAAATATAGTGAATTTAACTAACTTTAGTTAAAAGAAGACCAATGAACACAGCTGATCTACTGTATTTTAGCTAAGGGAGGGAATAAGGTTAGGCAAACCCCAATGTAAAAAGTTAGAGAAGCTGAGGAAGTAACTAATTTTATCTTTTTTTTAATCTGAGATTTAAAAAATACATAGAAATTGTAGCCATGAAATAAAGAGATATCTGTTGCCAAGAATTACCTGCAATTGAAAGTTTTTCCCAAATTTTGGAGAGAAATAGATGTGATTTCGCCATCAAGCTCTCCAAGTCTTGGAATATTAGAGACAATGTTAGAACACAGTAGATATCCACAAAGAACATCTCTGGAAAGAAACATTAAGCAAGTTTTTATTTTAAAAGCAGCCTAAAAGAAACATTTCTAACTATAATTTCCTACTCCAAGAAATACTCAATTTTTTTAATGGTTGCAAAAGAATCTAACAGTGGCAATACTGCTTGTTACTCACTCTGATGAAGTCCTCATTATAATTCTCTAATTTGCATAATTATCTTCAATGAACAATGTTGATTCAGATTATGGCTGAGTTCTACACAAATCAGTGTACTACGTGGTACAGGATATCATTGGAAAGATATCTCCTCCCCCTCTCACACACACACATTTTGTTGTTCCTCTTCCTTTCCCCTGTCTCCCCCATTAAAAATTTGGTGCATCATCTGGCCATTTACAAAAGTGTGGATCTTTTTGTTCATTATTAACTTGATGAGAGTTCTACGAAGTAATTATCTGATCACCTATCCCATAATAATGCAAACTAGATCTATGCTACTCTGAAGGTCTGAAGAAGAAAAAAGAGATTAAGCAGAACTGAATCTTGAAGCTTCATTTCCTGGAAGCCTAATTTTTTCTGGTTAAAAAAAAGTAAAAGATGTGAATAGGTGTATGGGTAACATTCTAGGCTATAGGACTCAAGAGCTGTGTTCAGAAGTACAATCTTAATGCTATTCCTAGTAACTATACACAACCTGCCATTAATGAAGTATCAAGATCCGCTGTAAACAAAGTCACAAGATTCTCGTCATCCAATTTAATAATTATTCATTTTGGGTGATAGAGAAGAAGCACTAGGGGAACAAAGATGCTATAAGAAATGCAGTGAGAATAAGAATCACCATTACATAGATTAGCATGAAGGTTTAAAAGTGAAAAGGAACATTGGTAAAGAAGCTTATGAACCATGATAGAACATAAATACAAATACTATATAATGTAAGCAGAGTAGGCTTAACTTACTCATTCTTGCACTGAATCCAAGTATCTTTGTCTCTGCCACAGCTACCTTTCTCTGTTCCTTCTATATTTAATCTTTCATAGCAATATTTATCAGCAGATGTCACTTCTGCACACAAAATATATTTAAAAAGATAATGATGTGTGGTTGGAGTTAGAAATTCAACATTGTAAATGTAAATATTTGTGTAAAAGCCATATATTATATACTCTCAATTATTTTTCTTACAGACATATAAAAATAAAATATAAGAAACTGCTGGAGCACAAAAAATACATAAGAATTTGCATCTAAAAAGATGCCATCTAACCTAGCCTTTGCCACCCTGATATCTTTATTTGCATTCAACTTAATGTTCCATTATGCCACAGTCAGCATGCCAGAAATACTGAAAGGAAAAGAAAATGAAAGAGAAAATGCTTCATCTAGTTCTATTGAATTTATTTTTGATTTTATTTTTAAAGTGTTTTATAGATTTACCTGATGGCTGAAAGTCCTCTGGCTCCATATATATGAATTTTAATAAACTCAGAACTCATAAATAGGTTCTCAGTTAGGGGAAACTAATGGGAAAAAGAATGAAGAGGGGGGAATTTCTAAAATGGAGACCTAAAAACACAATTGTCAACAATTCCAATTAGGCTAAAAAGAATGGAAGACAGAAAAAGCCAACACGCTTAATGAAGGCTTGAAAATACCTAACAGTATAAAAAGGAACAAGTCATAATGAAAGTTATTCTGGAACCAAAGGATGGCATCAGGAAAAGGAAAGAATTTGCTGAGATAGCCAAATGATGCTAAGAACAGCAAGGGCTTCTTTACACAAGATAAATTTCTTAAATTTTCTTTAGAGAAGACAAGAAGAGGCAGAGAAAAATTCATCAGTTGTTCAGAGAAAATGGTAAAATGTGATCAATAAGGATGTTCAAAATTCATCAATTCAGAACAGAAATGGAACATATTGGAGAACTCCAGATTATTCCATTCCTCCCTCTGGGTCATTCCATTCTTGGATGAATAGGCAGTTCCTAAAAATAAATTCTCCTACCCATAGTGGTTTGAAGTATCATAAACAGGGATGAAACGGGTTTGTTCTGGGTCTCAACTATCTTCAGACCATTTCAATTCACTGCCTTTTAAGAGAACCTATTTCCAGAAACTGCCAAACCACCTCTTGAACAATATTGTCCTGATTGAAATCTGGCCAAGTTCTGAAAAGGTACCAAATTTTGGGATGAGGAAAAATATAAAATATGTGTCTATTGTATACCTGTGAATATATTCAATACCTAATCAACGAGTTTTCAAAAAAAGAGAAAACACAATTTCAAGATATTACTTACTATCTCCCCATATGTATTTACACTGTCTGTCTCTTGTTTTGCATCTTCCTCCAAAACAAATGCCCTAAAGAAAAATGTTAGAAAGTAATCACCATGTTTTGTAAATATTTGTTCAGTAAACAACCACTGCTTATCTATTTTTCAACCCATGAAGTAAATACAGTATATTCAGGCATGTGCTGCCAAAGTCAGTTTGGCTGTGTTTAATGAGATTCAGGATTGCAGACTTAACATAAAATTTATTTAAGTTTATAAATTGTTAATTTCAAATGCTTAAAGATTCAAAAGAAAAGGCCACTAGATCCAAAAAAGTGATGTATTTAATTAATTTTTTGTCCCTAGTCTCACAACTCTGAGTGGCACACAACAAGATAAGAAAACAATTCCCTTTTTCTACTTTTTGTTATAGAGGAACACATAGGTATTTCTGTGCCTTGTATATTGTTTCAACATACTCAAAAATTATGGCTCCAAGTTTTCATTTTCTTCAAAAAATAGTGGAACTGAGAACAAATTATTGTAAATTCACATAACAAGAATTGTAAATGCACTAAGGGCTTTAATTGCTGTTTCTGATTGCATGTAGAATTGAGCGCTCTTGCTTACTAATTCAATGTTGGGCAGTTTCCCAGAAATCAATATCTAGCACAACATATCTGATTGTAACCTTTTTTCCTGCCAGTAAACTCATTTAGCTTTGAATGGATTTTTTTTAATTAATTGCTACCTTCTTAACATATCATACAATTTAGAATCCTATCATATTTTCAAGAGATATTCAATTACCCTATTTATATTTAGCTGTTTTTTGTTCAATAGATTTAAAGCAATTAAACAACATAGAAATCCATAAAGCTTACTTTACTCCATCTTCTCATGATTTTGCTCTAACAAATCCTGTTCATAGTATTTTTGCAATCTGTCTGAAATCCCATACTTGTCCCAAAGTCCAAACTTTGGTGTTTTGAAACTCTCTTTTATCCCAACTAACTAGATTCTCAATAATGCACCTAAAAGCAACAACATGCCTGTCAATATATTCTTCAAAGCTTGTGTGAAGTGAATGCAATACTTTATTTATTATTATTTTTAATTAACAATAACAAATATGTGCTCATATGCTACAAAACATCAGTGCCAAACAACTACCGCTGGGCCAGGTTGCACTGTTTCTGTTTCATAGATCAGACAACGAAATGAATTGCTCCATCTTGTGATCGTTGGTTAGTAGGTCCTATGCTGAATATTAAACCTTTGGACAAGATCAAGAAAATATGAACTGCAGAGATTCCATGTTTTTTAATGCTAGTTTATATAACTTTTTACATTATATGAGGAGTCCCTTTGAATCATTAGAAAAAATTATTTCCAATTCTTGCAACCTGGGCTGGATTGTCTTTATGAGATAAGCTATGAGTGGACTTGTCTTCTATGTCTTGATTATTTATGTCTATTCTTTCTTCAATTTTCATAATCTTCACTAGGCTTCTAAAGAATTCAATTCAAACACATTGTAATCTTCAGAGGTCCAGTGATCTCCATTCACTAAAGTCTCATTCCTTGTGGCTGAGTCAGCCTGTTATTGATTGTGTATTCCCTAGATGTGTTCCACTGTGAGGGATGGTGTGTTTTCTTCTACATAATATAGAGCAGGGATGTCAAACTCAATTACGTTGTAGGGTTGTGTTTGATTTCAGGGAGCCAGAGTGGGCATGACCAGCTTATTTGTGATAGGGGAGCCTGTGGTGGCCCGAGTGCTTTGCCAGTGAAAATGGGCTCCCAAGCTCAGTTTTCAGCTGTGATGGCCTCTTGCAACCCTCTGCCAGTGAAAACAGAGCTCGTGAGGGCCACCCTTCTCAACTCCGTTTTCGCTGGCAGAGGCACTGTAGGCAAATCCTTTGCTTTTTCCAGGGAGCCCTGCAAACCAGATCTAAGCACTCTGTGGGCCAGATCTGGGCCAAGGACCTTGAGTTTGACACCCTGATATAGAGGATTAGCCACCCTCTTCATCATTGCTATCTCCTACTTCCTGATGTAAACTTTGGTGGTCACATGGTCTGTCAGAGGAGGATGTGCAGCCTTTTAAGGGGAACTTGCCCAAAGGAAGTCATGCTGCTTATAGTTCCATGACATTTATGGTCCTTTAGGCTTTCTTATTTCCAGATTTTCCTGGGCTATTTAACATAGACAGTATATTCCAGTGGTGGGATTCAAAAATTGTTACTACTGGTTCTATGGGTGTGGCAGGAGAAGGATACTGTAAAATCTCTAGTCAGGTGGTGTTTGCCGGTTCTCTGAACTACTCAAAATTTCCACTACTGGTTCTCCAGAACTGGTCAGAACCTGCTGAATACCACCTCTGGTATATTACCACCCCAAAGATTGCTTCTAGGGTGAATTGTGTCTAGAGCAGGGATCCCCAACCACGAGGGCCCGGATCGGTATCGGTCCGTGGATCATTTTGTACCGGGCCACAAAGAATGAATAATTGTGATTTAAATATATATTTTATATTAGCTAAAGCTAAGAAGTCCTTTACTATTGGGGAAGAATTGATTTTGCCAGTCCTTGAAAAAGTGTAAAGTGTTTCTGTGTGAAACTGGTCCCTAGTACAAAAAAGGTTGGGAACCACTGGTCTAGAGCAAGGGTCATATATCTCTACTGTCCATGAGAGATATCATTGTCTTTGTTGGGATTACTAAACATCTTAAAGTTCTCTGAGGTTTTAGATCCTGAAAGGAGATGAGCATCCACAGGGAGAATGGAAGAGAAATGTCATCCATGATATTGAGTTTATGCCGGTGATAATCTAACTTTGGAACTTAATGAGACTATCTAAACATCAAGCTCCATATAGCTGGCAAACATAAAATTTTAATGCCAGTGAAAATATAACCTATAAGAGTAAATTTCTGGGCAGACATATAATGACCCAGTAAAGTCAGAGTCTCTTTCAAATGATTTCTTACCACAGCCTTCATATCTGGGCAGTACTGCCTCTTCTCACACCAACTTAACTTATCCTTCTCTCTTTCCTGCCTTGAATACTGAAAACAGATGACAAGCTGCAGGATGATCGTCTTTCTATCATTTGGCAGAATGAGCAGGCTTTTGTGTTATTGTGGGTTCATAATAATGGTGAGGTATTATAAGCTTCTTTGCCAATTCTATGATCAGAGTATTGTTAGAACAATACTGTTAGAGATGTCCTTCTTTTATATTGAAAGAGAAATGGTTATGAATTATAATATCCCACTTAGGTCAAACTGCTGATTACTAAGGCCTGAGAAGAAATTTATATTTGATCAAAAAAGCATACAGCTTATGTGCTCAAAGCCAGAAGCAATTTGTTAGAGTTGTACTGCCATCTGGTGGTCATCACTGAAATACATTTTATCTTTCCATTCTAAGCAGAACCAGTTATAAATTTCAACAGGTCCAACTTGTTCAGCTTTTTTATTTTTCTTCATATAGGGGATTTTTTAAAAAAATTAATCATTAAAAATCATTAATGCATCAATTTTGTAAAGCCAACATACATAATGAGTTCTACATATTTAAGACTGCCTCTGTTAGCTTAATGTCCCTTAGCAAATGAAGGGGTATTGTTTTTTCTTGGTTACAAACTTTGCAGATATATTTTGCATTCTAGTTCAAGTGAGAGAAAGACAAGCAACAATAAACATACGGAATTGTTCAAACAATGAACAAACAATAAAGTAGGGATCCTGAATAATGAGAGGTACAAACTATATGCAGTTAACTGAAATTTTGACTTCAGCAATAGAAAACCAACTGGGGAAGGACATGACAGCCCTCACCCAATATTTAAACTCGAATCACATGTAACAGTCTACTATTAAAAGCTCAGAAAGCATCAGTCTACTATTAAAGTATCAGTCTACTATTAAAGGTTTCCATTGTACCAAATCAATAGGTAAGACTTTTTGGTGAAAACTATGAATGCAATAACCTTTCAGAATCGCAGCTTGGTCTTAAGATAAAGTCTGCCTTATCTTCTGATAATAAAAATTGAATACATTGTACATACCTGTTCATTATCACATGAATATCCATCTATTTTGTAGAGATTTGGAGAGCACTAAAGATAAAGCAGAATGAATTAAATAATCAACTGGTGAGATAACTGCAATATCTAAAATTAATTTGTTAAAAAGTTTCCTAAATCTTGCTTTTCATTAAATACAGATAGTCCTTAACTTACAATAGTTTGTTTAGTGATCATTCAAAGTTACAGTGGCATTGAAAAAAGTGACTTATGACTATTTTTCACATTTACAACGACTGCAGCATTTCCATTGGCATATGATCAAAATTCAGACATTTGGCAACTGACTCATATTTATGACTGTTGCAGGGTGCCAGGATCATGTTATCACTTTTTGCGACCTTCTGACAAAGTCAATGGGAAAGTCAGATTCATTTAACAACCATGTTGCTAACTTAACAACTGCAGAGATTTGGTGATAAGGAAGGTGAGGCAAAATTCACTCAACAAATGTCTTGCTTTGCAACAGAAACTTTGAGCTCAATTGAGGTCATAAGTTGAGGACTATCTGTAAAACTTCTCCAAAAATTATATTATTCCCTTTTTTATTAACTTTACCTGACTAGAGTCCCCTCTGCATGTCTCTGGAATGTCACAATCATTAACAGCCTCTCTGCAAATCACACCTTTGAGTTCAAACTGAAAAATAAAAAATAATATGTAGGGGCATCGATATATTTGCAATTGGTTTCATATAGATATCATAATATTTTACTTCTAGTTTATCGGAGATTCTTAATACTACTCACATAATTAAAGATATGACTCTCAAATGTTCAGTTTAAGATTTTCAGTCTTTAAAAAAATATGTCTATTCATTGATAATCTGTAACAAGTTCAGCACATGATACTGACATTGTTATTTGTACTAACAATCATATGTTTAGAATATCTTTGTGGTTCCAGAGTTCAGTTATTGTATAATTAAATTGTTTAATCATAACTAAACATATTTGTCTGAAGCTAACTTTATCTACTCTTGACAAGCTAAACTAGATCAGATGTAACAGCAAACCATTTCAATTTGCTGGGGGGAGGATTTTACACAGAATGAAAAGGAGTTTTGGGGGTTATGAGGCTCTTTCACAGCCTTAAAAAGTATCCATCCAATTTTTGTGAATTAATTTACCCTTTTATTACATTTCTTCTATAAATCTGATAAAATTTATTACATTTTATCAGTAACTTCCTTAATCTGATGCTTTTATATTTATGAGAGTTATATTAATGTAATTTCTATTGTTGATAAAATATTTTCTACATACCGTGTTTCACACATAATAAGGCCGGGCCTTATTTTTTTTTGACCCCTGAAAAAAACAGCTAGGCCATCTTTTCAGGGGTGACTTAATTCCCCCCCTTGCATCCTTGTGTGGGCGGGCAGCGACAGCTTGGATGTTTACCTTGGAGTTGGTGGGGCACTTTGTATCGGGAGACCTTCCTCCACCATTGCTTTCTCTTCTCCCTTGCTGCTGCGGCGTTTGGTGCAGCCACGCATAGCGAGCCAGGGCTCCTCCCTGCAACTGGAGCCCGGCGGAGACACTTGGCTTCAGGTGCTCCTGTCGCTGCTTTCCCTTTGTTTTCGAAGGTAAAGCCAATTATTTTAAAAACAACGCCCTACTACAATATAGCCTCCCCTGCCCGAGAGGGCAGCCCAACCCCACATGGGGAAGCAAATCTCCCGGGGCTGCACCGCAGGATCCCCCCCCCGGGAGAAGCACCCAGCCGCCGTCCCTGCCTGGCGCTGGACAGATCATGAAGAGCTTCACCTGGGGCGCCCAGCACAGCTGACAGGCGGGCCTTCCTTGCCGGAGGCAGAGGTCTTGCCAAGGTAGCAAGCACCTCCCTGCTGGACCCTCTGCTCATCCCGCCAGGGCTGCGCCAGAGCCATGCAGGCTGGGCAGAGCCAGGAAAGCAAGCTGTGGGTACGTGCCCGCCTGCCAAGCAAAAGAGCCGGGCTGACCTGAGCTTCGCTTCCTTCCCAAGTCCCTCCAGTGCGAACTTGAAGGGGCCACTGGGAGAGGCTGCCTGAGGCAGTGATAGTGCCCACCCATCCACGGACAGGGAGGCAAGGTGATGGCAGCGCTGCTTCCCTGGCCAGTGGAGAGAGCCCGAAGCCACCTGTCCTTTTCACCCCTCGCCCATCCCATCCCTGTGAATCTCCAAATGCGCCGGCAACTCCAAACGCTACAGCAGAATGGGCATCAGGCAGAGGCACTGACTTGGTGGGGCTCAGCTCAGAGGAGGACGATGAGTCACCTTGCCTCCCTGTCCATGGATGGGTGGGCGCTATCACTGCCTTGGGCAGCCTCTCCCGGTCACCTCTCTCAGGCAGGGGAGGCTATGTTGTAGTAGGGCGTCGCTTTTAAAATAGTTGGCTTTACCTTCGAAAGCAAAGGGAAAGCGGCGACAGGAGTGCCTGAAGCTGAGTGTCCCCGCTGGGCTCTGGTTGCAGGGAGGAATCCTGGCTGGCTGTGCGTGGCTACAACAAATGCTGTGGCGTTACTCTAAACACCGCAGCAGCAAGGGAGAAGAGAAAGCAATGGTGGAGGAAGGTCTCACGATACGAAGTGCCCCACCAATGCCAAAGTCAACGCAGGCNAAGTGCCCCACCAATGCCAAAGTCAACGCAGGCAGCACCATATCCGGGTATGCAACAAAAGGACTTTCTAATGGCAACCCCCCCGCCATTCCCCCCCATTTCACATGTTTAATATTAATTTGGGGGGAGGGGCTTGATTTGATTTTATGCCCATAAAACATGCTGGGTCTTCCTATTGGGGGAGGACATATTGTTGGAGAACAATATTCCTATTGGGGGAGGACATATTGTTGGTAGTTTACAAGGTCAATAAATTTCAGTTAACACAAAGTCCAAAATCATAAAAATAGCCAGTGCTGTTTTTATAGTGTAGTGATTAAAGTATTATACTTGTGTAACACTAAAGCTTGCTGGATGACTTTCAGCCAGAATACTTCTTTGTGAGAAAAGTTAGGAGGAAACACTGTTGGATATATATCTAACACACATAAAAATAAAAAGTAAAAAAAAATTCCTTGATTGCCCTTTGACATTTTATATGGTAGAGTTTATATACTCTGGCATTGTACTGAATGAAATTATTTTTCAATCACTTCATCATCTCACTTTTTCGTTTTTGTTGCCATGAATTTTGAGAGCCAGGAAAGTCTACAGACAGCAGTTGCTAGTTCGTTTAGTTCACACTGTTGTGCTAACAGTGGTGCTGCACCATGAGGAGATGATTAGTTTCATACCGCAGCTGGAAGATCCAAATCCAGGAAGCTCCCATTGGCACTTGCACAACACCTGCCAAACAACTTTAACATTGATTCCCAGTGGGAAGCCAAGCATACACTGCATACCCAGACATAGGAAGATATATAAATGACTTCACACACAAAAAATGCCAATGAACAATCCTGAATAGGATTCACACTTTACATGGGGTCTACCATGCATCTCTGTGTGACAGTGGGGTCCCATGTCAAACTGTAGATCACATAGTGATCAGCTAAGCTGAGGGCCAGTCCAATATCTGATTAATTATAATAGAAAAAGTAACTGTAATGGTATTATTAAAATCACATAATTTGTTAAATGTAAATATGATGAATACTATTTTACTTGCATCAAATGTGACTAGAAAAGGGATTTTAAAAAATTAATGGTGCCATGATTAAACATTAAAAAGGGGACAAACAATGGGAAATTACAATTTAATATAAATTTGTGAATTATCAGAATTGTACCATTCGTTAAACACTGCAAATATGATTATTAATATATAATTAGTAATAAGAATTATATTAAGAATATAGAGATTGACATAGATTTAACATACTGTAACACTGAATAATCATGATTGATAATTTAAAATATATATATTATTAATATCAAATTTTAAAAGATTGTCAGTGGTATTAAATATGAAGAATATTGTCATATTTGTATTCAAATGTAAAGCTCTCTGGAACCACACTATTCACACAATGATATGTTTGTTGAAATAAAAAATAAATTAACAACTGTGGCAATATCTGATTTCTTTTTCATATAAACAATGTTGCGCTTCAATGGCTAGATGGCCTAGACGTTGGTATTTGTATATACAGTGGATCATATCAACATTTATATTGTATTGTGTTTAATAAATCTAGATAAAATGTTAATATATATTGCTAGTCCATCTATGATATGCCATATGCTAAATATATAATCTCATAATTCCTTAAAACAAGAATGGTTTTCCCCCCAAGTCATTTCACTTCAATACATACCTGACATTTTCTACAACAAAGTCCATTACTGCATTGAGAGTTAGCAGTTAGAGTGCAGGAACTGCAGCAATCTTCACCTTCAACATGACATTCCTACGAAGTGGAACCAATTGTAAAACAGCAGTTTGACAGAAACATGCTTCAGCTTGACCAGAAAACTATTGAGATGCTCGCTACTCAAATTTCACTTGCCTCCTTACTCTGGGCATAATCACATTTTAGATTACAAAACAAACAACAATGGCAGTATTTTGATAGCATGAGGGAGGAATGCCAGAATAGAACATAGAACCTAGAATAATAGGGTTGGAAGGGACCTTGGAGGGTTCTTTAGTCCAACTCCCTGCCCATGGCAGGAGATCCTGTACTATTTCAGATTTCTTTAGGCTTGATGGGATGAATACATGTGATCGCAGAAAAAAATAACAGAATAGGAGATCAGAATAATAGACCTGGAAGGGACCCCAGATGTCCAACACCCCATACAAGCAAGAGATTCTATACCATTTTGGACAAATGGTTGTCCAATACCTTCTTAGAAACCTCCGGTGATGGAGCATCCACAACTTCAGCAGGCAAGCCATTCCATTGTCTAATTGTTTTCATTATTAGGAATTTTCTCCTTAATTCCAGGTTGTTTCTCTCCTTGATTAGTATCCATCCATTGCTTTTTGTCCTGCCTTCAGGTGTTTTGAAGAATAGGTTGTGGTATTAACATTTCACATGATCTTGATTCCCTCTGTTAATGCAGCCTCATACTACATTTGCTTTGTGTTTGTGTGTGTGTATTGCTTCAGCACACTATTGGCTCATAATTAACTGGTTGTCCACTAGGAAGTTCACTAGGTTGTCCACTAGTGGACTAGGTTGTCCACTATCCTTCTCATAGTTACTACTATTGAGTCAGGTTTCATCTATTCTGTACCTTTCATTTGGTTGTTCTTGCCTAAATGTAAAACATTACTTTTTGCTCCAGTGAATTTCATTTTGTTAGGTAGGACTCAATGTTCAGCTCTGTCAAGATCCTTCTGGACCTTGAGCCTATCTTCTGAAGTATTGGCTATTCTTGTTAGCATGGTGTCATCTGCAAATTACAAGTTCCTCTTCTATCCCTTCAGCTAAATCGGGATGTCAAACTTGCAGTCCGCAGACTGGATGCATCATGTGCTGGTCCTGCCCTGCCTGGTTTAACAAATGGGGGAAAAGTCCCCATATGTCACATGATGCCGTGACAATGCGAGTTTGACACCCCTGAGCTAAATCATTTATGAATATGTTAATGAGTACTGGGCCTAAGACAGAACCTTAAGGACTACATGTTGAGTGCAGTCATTTATTTACAAATCCATCTGGTGATGCTGTCTATCCCACATTTTTCTAACTTACCAAGAAATATGTGGTCTACATTGTGGTCTACAATGTGGTCTACATTGTCTTACCAAAATCTAAGTATACTATGTCCACAGCATTTTATTGGTCTTTTAATTTAGTCACTTTGTTAAAGAATGAAATAAGGTTTGTTTAGAATGGTTTGTTTTTGACAAATCCATGTTGGCCTCTGGTTACAACTTTGCTTGCTTTTAGGTGTTCGCAAATGTGTTGCTTAATTATGTTTTCCAGCATCTTTCCAGTTACTGATGTCAGGCTGATTAATCTGTAATTTCCATTTTTACCCTTATTTGAAGAAGTAAAAAAGCAAGGAAGGAGCACATTGGAGTTCAAGATGGCATTAATTCAATTCTCATTTGTCTGGTACAATTGAATGAAAAGTAATACACTCATCTCCATAACTATTATAACTATTATAACTTTATCATAACTATTATAGAAAAATAATGCTTTGAGTTTTTAATTACCTTTGTTTATTTCTCCACATAAGCACATTTGTTACTCTTCACACTGTTACATTTCTTACACACTTCTGCAAATGATGGACAACTTTCTTAAAGTTGTCACAAAGGTCTCTGGATTGTCTCTTCAGCCAGGACTTGACCATCCTTTCTAATTTTTCATCAGTTTCAGTCAAACAAATGCCCATGAAGGGAAAATTTTGTGAAATGAATAGCACCAAAACTGTATAATACACCGAGTAAGACACTGAGCTCCAGCTTTGTAATTGCTTATTGGATAACTCATGAGGCATGGGATCGTATATTGTTATACTGCAGCAAAATTTTCTTCTTGCACTTCTGCTTAAAAGTTCTCTCAAAATCTTGAGTATTGAAATGCGGCACTCTTAGTTGATCATAGTACTAGGCTCAAAAAAAATCAAAGAATAGCTCTTGCACCTCAAAAATGACAACCATTTTCCTGCTGAATCCTTTGTTTTGAATTTTTGTTTCCATCATTACTTGTGATAATATTTCACATTCTGGTACTTTGCTCCTGGATCATAATGAATAATCTATGTTTCATTCGCTGTCACAGTACTGTGAAGAAAATCCTCATTGTGGTTTTTGAAGAATAATTGCTTTCAAATTGCAACTCTGGAAATTTTCCTCTCTACCATTAGGGTGCAAAGAACTCATTTTGCACAAATTATTCAATATTGAAAAATATATCTAAACTTATTAGAAAGAACTTCTTAACTAAAATGGAAGAGCTGCCCCTAATTAGCTATGTAACAATGAATTTACCGATTGAGTGCCACAATCGCATTCTTCCCCAGTTTCAACAAAACCATTACCACATTCTGGGGGATCCAGGAGCTACAATACAAAAAGGAGAAAGCATTAAAAATGTGGCATATTAGCATCTTGCCATGCATGATGACAGATGGTAAAAGATCCTTCTTTCAATGGACATAAAAGACGTAGATGTAATTATAGAAATAGGTACTATACACCTCCTAGTGTACAAGTCCTGATTTTCACATTTTCATTTAATGAGGAAAAATGTTCCAGGACCACAATAAGCCATTGTCCCTGCTGTAATGCTGAAACACAAAAAATGTTTTTTTAAAACAGGCTTAACGGATAGGATGCAAGTCTATGATATTCAAAAAATATTGCCCAAATTTGAAAAAAACATTTAAGAAGGAATCAGTGACTGCCAAGTATAATATCCAAGCCATATTTATAGTGAAATCAAGCTTTTTTATATGTACATATGGTATAAAAACATGCTATTTCTGAGTTGAAGATTTTGCTTTGTTAGTCTCAATTTAGGGTATTTGCTTCTGATATTTTTAATATTAGTCCTCACATATTAGCAGTGGATTCTTAGTAAGAAAAAGGATTGCAATTAGGTTTTTTTTTCTGTGACTAATAACTATCTTTGGACAGCTACATCATTCAGAAATAAAATGCCATTCTTGATCAAAAGAATTTGGGCATCCTGATTTCTTAAAGAAAAATCACTAATAATAGTAATCTGGCTGACTATCATAATAAGCATTATTATAACAACTTCCATATGCTTACTATCAAACACTTCAATCAGGCATTTCAACACAACTGTCATGAGACTGTTAAATTAAGAACTGAAAAAGAAAAATTTGCAAACAACATTATTTCTGTTTTTACCTTGGAAGGCTTGTTGAAAAGGCAGGCTCCCCCACCATTATTTAAAAAATCATGGTATTCCTCAATATCACATTTGGAAAACTTGGTTGGAAGATAATAACTGTGATGAAAAAAAAAACCAACCCTCAGTTCATTTCTACAGAATTAAAAAGGAATTTCATTCTACAGCTGGGCCACAAAGTCTCATTTCATGATCAAATTAAAAAAAATAGAACTATTCATAACTCTGAATTTTCTGGAACACCAAGCTAGATAATTTTATTAAGTTATTATTTTCTCTACTTTCATATCTGCAAATTACATGATACATTAAAAACATGTTTAATTAAGTTGATGCAGTATGTACTTGCAATCTTCAGCTTGGGCTTTGTTAATGCACAATTCTCTAAGTTTTATACAAAAATATTCAAAGCTATACAACAAATACGATGTAGGCTTTCACCAGCCACTAAGATATATGAAATGGGTGTTATCAATACAAGTGTCCAGTCAAATATCCTTGTTATTTTTGTAATATAGAATGGCAATTTGAACTTGCACTGTTTTGCTCTGGAAGAACTATTACTGCTAACAACATTGAGAGCATTTTGGGAAATACTTGTTTCTAGACTTGCATTTTCCATGTCTGACATAGCATTTTATAGCATTTTATAAGTCAAAGACTTTGTGAAAATATTTTCATATATTGGGACCAGTATTCAGGGAATTTGTCAGGCTGGTATATTATCTTCTGAAAATCTGTGATACTATTCACTAGTCAGAGAGATTTTTTAATCCAGAGACTTTCACATGTCTTCCAGATTCAGATCTATATTGGTTCTGGTGTACCCTGAATCAGTTATTGTAGTTAACCTCTGTTGAGAAGCCTATGCACCATAAATTTGTCTAAATGGTTTTCTAATTATCTATCAGGTCCCAAAGTGGAAATCTCTCCAAATGATGAGGAATTAATGTACATATATATTTAGGTACATTCATATTTATGTACCAAAATTCTTAGGAGTGAAGATGTCAGGAGTTATACCTGGAGTAACATAGATGAATATCTTCTTTTCTTAATGTAACTAATAATCAATCACTGGGATTCATAATCATTGGTACAAATATGATACTAAAACTGTATATGTAAAATATTTATGTGTGTTTTCAAATCTCTCTTGGCTTCTGGAGAATCCACACAGTTTTTATAGCAAGATTGTTATAGAAATGGTTTTTCACTGATTTCTTCTTCTTTCACTGAAAGAAAATGACCAGGTTAAAATCACCCAATGGGTTTAACCCCTAAGGCAGAACTATAATTCATTGTTGCCCAGATTCTAGCCTGATGGTTTAACCACTACACCAAACTGGCTTGCAAAGCAAATTAACTATGCATTAATTGATTAATTCATACATCGATGTCAACTGAATAATATACATATCATTTTTCTGTTAACAGGTTTTCATCCAATAACTATCTGCTAATTTACATTTCCACTGCATAGAAATATCTGGAAGAAAATCTCTTACCCTGTATCTCCCATTATACATCCGGACCAGGTATCTTCACATTTACATTCACCTAAAATAAATAAAATAGGCAAATCACATTACAATATATAGGAAAGTGAGCAATCACATATCAGATATCTTAAATAAATGTAATTAATAAATAAATAGCATCATACAAGCTTGCAACATTCTTAATAGTCTGTTTTAATAGAATATGAAACATTGTAGCCATGCAATTATGTTATCAGAAATTTGTTATTATTTAAATTTGATGCAAGTCACTATTTTGTCATAGAGTTCCACCTTTTGGGAACTTGAAAGCTTGACTTCTTTGTCATGGCACCTGTCCTCTGGGAATGAGATCTCTTAAAATATTTGATGTCCCCACCCTATTGGCATTCTGTAAGTAAGGAACAGAGGACTAGTTGTTCTCCCAATTTTTGGGTTAAAATGGTTGAAACCCAGGTTGGATGTGCGTATATTTTTGTAGAGACTGCATGGATATCCTCTTGTTTTGTTTTGCATTCTGTTTTTTGCAGTTTATTATATAGGTAGTCCTCAACTTACAACAATCATTTACTGACTGTTCAAAGTTACAAGAGCACAAAAAATGACTTATGACCAGTTTTCACATTATGACTGTTGTAGAATCCCCATGGTCACATGAGCAAAATTCAGCCGCTTGACAGCTGATTCATATTTATAACGGTTGTAGGGTCCTTGGATCATGTGATCATCTTTTGCAAATTTCTGACAAGCAAAGTCAATGGGGAAGCCAGATTCACTTAACTACTATGTTATAAACTTAACAACTGCAGTAATTCACTGAACAACTGTGGCAGGAAAAGTTGTAAAATAGGACAATATTCACTTAACAGATGTTTCGCTTAGCAATGGAAATTTTGAAGTCATTTATGGTCAAGTCAAGGACTACTTGTAACACAACATATACCATTGTTCATGATTTATTTTAAATCTATGTTCCAAAAATATGAATATGTATTTTATGTATTCATAAATACATGTATCTATTTACATAATAAATACATACATTCATTATATCACAGTGCAATATAAGTGTATCACAATAGCTACATCTCATGTCTTATACAATCAGAATACAAAAGATAAAGTGTTTTCCCTCCAAAAAATACTTTGTTGTTATTTTTGTTACAATCTGATAAATTGATTAGGATATCAACATACCTTTATCCATACAGTCCTTTAAGAAGTTTATGAGGAATGTAAGTCACCTAATAGTTTGGTTGGAAAATATATAAACCAGGATAGACATTTTAATACTGTCTCTTTAAGGGAATGCTAAAATTGTAATTGGGCGTGGTTCCTCAAACTGCCATAAGATGGAGCGAGAAACCTGGGATGTCCTGTTTCTGGAGAGTGTTGCCGTTCCTGCATTTCCCTATTGACTGTTACTGATCATCATTATTCTTGGATTTGATGTAAGTCTGTTACTGAACTATTTTTGATACTGGACTTTGTTATGGATTGTCCCTGGACTGAAAACTGACTGCTTTAACCATGAATGACTTGGACTGTTTATTGAACTTTGCTTAAACGTTTATTGGAAGTAAAACCCTCAACACTGGTTATGGGCCCAGACCATACCAGGCTCAGAATAACTGAGAGTTGGTGTGAAACACAGTACTGTATACAGACAGCTGTTTACTGTTTTATTGTGGGTTACTGTCCTGGTAAAGATGGCACAAGACACTTTAACAAGTCTATCACTGATAATAGTTGGATGGAACAAATCTATGTTTCCTGGTCTATGAAATGCAGTCTACTTCTGCGTAAGAGAAGGATTTTGGACTATAGTTCAAAGATCCACCAGATATAAAATGCTTGGGATCCAGATGATGAGGATGATGCCAAAAAGTTAGCTGACTTTAAATGAAACAACGAACGACTCTTTGTATAATTGGACTAACACTGGTGACCAGCAGCTTGTCCATATTCGTGAGAAGAGTCTGCTGCTAAGTGTTGGGAGAATTTGAAGAGGATTTATGTTCGTGAAAGTGTAGGTGCACACATACTTCTGACACGTAAACTGTTTCAGAGTACGCCTTCTGACAGATGGAGATATGTTAACTCATTTGGACTTCATGAAAAGAACTTTTCAAGAGTTACATGAAAAGGAACTGATATTTTCAGAGCTGCCTCAAGTTTACATCATTCTTTCCTCATTGGATGAAAGTTATGATGATTACATATCTTCACTGGAACGTCTGCCCAGAGATAAACTGATATTGACTGACATAACTGGAGGTTGTTAGAAGAGGCAGGAAGACGGTTGGATAGGGACCAACTGAGGAAGGAGAAACCAAAAGAAGAGGATTTGTTTTCAACTGCCTGTACTGTTAGGAAATGTTTTTCTTGTGGAGCTAAGGGATATATAGCTAGATTCTGCAAGAAGAGAAAACAACAGAATACTGGTAATCACCAGAAGGTTAAGAAGAATATTAGGTTCGCTATGTCTAGCGATTCAACTATAAACCATGATTTATGGCTTGTTGATAGTGAGGCATCGCAGTGCATTACTAGAAATAGAGAGAGGTTTATAAAGATGTCTACAAGTAAGCAACATGTATCATTGTCAAATGGATGGAAGATGAAAGTGTCTGATGAAGGCACTGCATATTGTTCTGGCATAAATGAGCATTTAATTATGTTATATGTACCTAAACTGAAATTTAATTTATTATCAATAAGGGTTTTAATTAATCTTGTTATGTAGTAACCTTTAGGGGAGATAACTGTATAATTGAGAAAGAGGGTAAAAGTGTTACTGCTACTTTAGAGAATGATTTATATGTGATACATGATGACCAGTTTGCAGATGGCTAACTTGGTTTATAACAATGTTAAGCACATGATGAATGTATACATTTACTGCATAGACGTCTCGGCACATTAATTCAAAATGTTGAAACAAACTGTTGAATTGTCAGAGGGAGTAAAAATTAAAACCTGTAGTAAGTACTTAAACTGTGAATGCTGTAGCCAGAGAAAGCAAGATGATTATCAGCAAACAGACTGAATGGGTTAAGTAACCAAAGAACCTTTAAAGGTTGTGTTTGTCTTGTTCTAAGAACCCCAGTTTTGAAGGTGCTGCTACTTTGAGTATAATGACCATTACTCATATGTATGTGTTCGTGCTATTCTCATGAATAAACTCATGAAACAGAAACATTCCGACATTTATTTAATGCTAAGGTTTGCAGAGAAAAAAATGAGGAGTAACGTAATATTTTAGTTCTGGTAACAGGACTGAGTTTGTTAACAATAGATTCCAAACAATGCTAAAATTGGCTTGGTGTCTAGCTAAGCGCTCTGCATCTTACGCACCACACACAATCTCGTTTGTAGAAAGAAGAGGGCAAACATACAAGCCAGGCTTGCACTATGTTATCCTGATTCAGAGTTTGCCTGAACATCGTGGGTTGAAGCCATAATGTTGTAGCAATCATGTGTTAAACAATGTAGTTAACACAACAACTGGAGAATTGCCATTCACTCATTGGCATGGCAGAAAACCCAAATTTAAGTTATCTACACACATTTGGAGCCCAGCATGCGAGTGCATCATTCCTTACAAGTAAGGACTGAAAGGACAACATAGAGCTAGGACAATTATTTTTTGTAGGTTATGAAGCCAACCATAGGTCGTTTAAATTTTGGGATCCCAGGCACAACTCATTTTTACTGTGGTGCTCGTGCTAAATTTCTTGACACTTTGGGTGGAATAAACTGGAACAGAATCCAGCAATGATGTTATTATTGACACCAAAGTAGTCCCTAAAGATGAAATAGTAAACCACAATAGCCCTTTAAAAAGGAAGAACACGCACAGGAGGAAGTAGGAGAACGCACAGGAGAAGTAGGAGAACATGACGGAGTGGCACAGGTGAGTCCACCAGTAAAGCCCTGTATTACTTATTATTATTAATAATAATAATAATAATAATAATAATAATAATAATAATAATAATAATAATAATAATAATAATAATAATAACTGAATAAACACCAACTACACTCGTAGTGACATCAGGCTAGTGTTGTATGCCAAGTGAACTATATTTCTGCTAAGAATCAGGCTGCTTGGCAGGAAGCAACTAGATAAGGAACTGAATCCTTACAAAGATTGGAGGTACTCAAAAATGTTAAGTTATCAATTTGGTAATATATGCCATAGAGTGTAAATGGATTTTATTAAAACTAAAAACTAGTGTGATGGTGACTGTTTACTCGGCTCATTCAGACACTATGTAGTTAGACAAGAGGGTTCAATCAACGACACTATGATGAGGTGTTTTTTAGGCTCTCTAGTCTGATAGCTTACTCACAGTTACGGACGCAATCACTCCTTAGTGTGGTCTACTAAAGTAGAGACATTACATTACAAAATCCATCTTAAGACTTGTAGAGAGACGGGCAATACTCTTGCTAGGTGCTACGTGCACCATCTATGATCTGGTTGGAGAAACCTTTAGGTATCAAAAATGCAATCATCTCCACCTGATTGCGTTGACGATTTTGGATGAACGCGAGTCTTTGTATGCTCTGATAGGCAATCAGAGGGAGTGGTAGACCAATGTGGTGTATTATTTGGTTTCCCTCGGCTCCTCTTACTTCGGTCTTTTGTTTTTCCGCGGTGCCAGCCCGATTAGTTCCGAGTTAGGTTTATATCTTGGTCTGTTGGCGGCGTGGCACTGTCGTCCTGATCCATGTTGTCGTTGGAATGCGTCCCTGCCCGTTGAAAGTGTGGTTGTGAGGTCGGTGTCACTGTTGTCTGTTCTTTCTACCTGTATGATCGAGTCACTCTTAACTTTGTCGCGGGCAGCACAGTGACACAAAGAGTCGGGTCTACTGTTACCTAGATTATCACTGGTTGTCGATGAAGAAGCATTGTATAAGAAATAGAAGACATGTGTAATTGGACCAATATCTTGTTAAAGAGAGAGGAGTACGATAACGAGGGAGGCTACAAAGAGTATCTTCACACGGCCACCTTCCGTTTCGCCGCCTCGGGCCCTCCGGTGGTGTTTTCACCTATGGACAGATATAACTTCAACCCAATTGTATAAGCAATTTAACACATGGAACTTGTGGTAAACTAGTTGACAATTTAACATATGTCCCCTTTCGCCTATCGTTTTTTGATTTTTTTTTCTTCATGTGCTTGGTGGTTGGCCTTCGCCTGTGAGCTAGGTCTTCCGACTGACTCAGCCATAGGAGTTTAGCTGCCATCACTGGTGCGAATGTTCATATTGCACGTCTGTTTCTTGATAAGAACATTGTATCACTCTCGCTCTCTTGATTGCCATCCAGCTTGCTGCTTATCTACTTCTATCTTAATCTCGTAAATTGCCTCAGATATTTATTGGCATATTCTGGTGCACTGGCTTACATGTAGCAGGACTGATGGTATACTGCTAGATGTCTTACAACTGTACACAGCGCAGTTGCTAAGTTCTTCGGTGCATGCGATGTTTTACCATA
Source organism: Laticauda laticaudata (assembly GCA_004320025.1). Lineage (NCBI taxonomy): Eukaryota > Metazoa > Chordata > Lepidosauria > Squamata > Elapidae > Laticauda > Laticauda laticaudata. The sequence goes on from BHFT01025830.1 coordinate 92,473, forward strand.
GAGTATCTGATATACAGACAAATGTCTATTTGGTATGCACTTGTATCTGAGCTCGAATCATAGGGTATGTGACTGGCTATGTACTGCATATTGTCTGAGTGTTCTAAGTTTGCATATTTCATTTGTAGATTAGAAGGCCTAGGCCCACCTTTCACATGATAGATCTATGTCAGCCGTACTTGTATGTATTTTATTTCACGAGACTAGCTGTATCGTATATTTGACTTTGCGAGGGTCTATCGACAGAACATCTAAGGGCTTATACTATAGAGCGGTATGCGGAATTCTCATAGTCTTGCTCTGTCATATGAGCAGGATTGGTATGTCATACTAGGAAGAACATTGATTGATATCGGGGAATCCGAATTGTGCGTACAATGATTCTAACCTTGGTGTGTATAATTTCTCTTTTCGTACGATTATACCAATTCCACAGTCTATACTTGCCACCAGATTCGGCTGTTCGCGATATTCCCTTGTTGGATCTTTAAGTACAACATCAACACACAGCATTATAGAATTGGTAGATGTGAGATCACGAGGTGGTTGGTGCCAACTTGAAGTATGATTAAGGACTGGTAATACTGTATGTCAGACAATAACTATTGCGGAGGATCATTTTAGCCAAAGGTGGCGCCATTTAGGCCTCTTGTATAAGTTCTTATTTCTAGGCTTTGCTCGTTGTAGTCGAGGGTTGAGGCGCAGCTTAGAATGTAGGGCCAGGTGTTTCTAGAGTTCGTCTGCGTTCCTTTTGCGGCTCATTGGCACGTGGGACGAGTATTGTTCACGCCTGGTAATTGTAAGTCACACTTCAAGTGGCGGTTGGAAAATTATATTCATTATCCAGACCAGCGATTAGGAGCATTTTAATACTGTGCTCTTTAAGCGACGAGATTGTTAAGATATCTGTTAATTGGGTGTTGTTTGCTCGTCATATGGCTTCTCCAGCCGGTCATCCTTGATGGAGACGAGAGACTGGGATTGCTGTCGCGTTCTGGAAGATGCTCCTTGTGGTCGGCTCCTGGTTTTGGTTACTCTCTATTTCTTCTCCTTCATTGACTTGTGTTGGTTAACTGGTGGGCGAAATCCCAGTTTTACCTCCGTTTTATTCCCCTTCTTGGTATTTTTGGTGTAACGTCCTCTGTTACTGAAGGTCCCACACACATGTTGTCAATTTTGAGAATCTCCTGGTTGGACTGCTGTATGTTAGTTGGGATCGATCGTCGGTCTGGACGGGTCGCTGCAAAAGCTGACTGCTTATGGCACTGTGAATTTCTGGAGGGACTTGTCGCCTTCTTTGAAGGCTTTGCCTTAATTATGTTTATTTGGACTATGTTAAACAGGCCTGGACTTGGATATAAGTCGCGTGGGTGGTCAGGCCGCCGGCCTGCAGTGTATTCTTGTGCTGTCTGTGTTGTGTGTTATTTCTCTGCCGATTTCATTTCCTCCATTTACGGTCTCCGTTTCTTGTGTGCGCTCATTCTCTCTAGATTGGGGTTGCGACTATTTCACCCCTTCTAACAACAGTTGAACGGATCTGAATGTATTGCATTTCGCGATGGGTTCAAGATATTGAGTCCTAGTAATTTGTTCTAACATTATTTTTGTTTTTGCAAAACAGTATAACTCGGACATCATGGGTCACGTTTCTGAAAACTAATCATTGGCGCTCGATGGCTTAAGCCATAAGATATCTCAAAAGCTTTCCCAGCAACTTTTTTTCCGCAAAGGCACAGTTTTGAGCGGTGGTCGAGGATCAATGCCACGTTCAAAGAACGAACCTCGTACCAGGAGCAGATGTCGCGGTTGAGGATTTTAATAGCGCCGCAACCAAGTTTTGACTGTTCTCGGTTGCTTCGCTCAGGATGGATGAACATGCCTTTGAGGTTAACCTAGGCTCCTGGAACGCCTGAATTTACAGGAGACTAATACAATTCCTAAAAAAGATTTTTAAGATTGAGAAAGCAGAAAGGGAAAGGAAATGGAATTGCTTTTTTCCTCTACATTGACAGGTTTTAACTTACTTGGCAACATTTAAGAAGACGAGATTTGAATAAAATGATACTAATCCACTTTGACATTAATAGCAGCTATTTCTAGCTGAAAATAAAGTGCCAAGGGATAAGGATTCTTGATAATTTTACAAACTTTCTTTAAAAAAAGAAAGAAAGGCAGTGGAGGAAAAGGGAAAAAAAGGAGGGTGGATCTGGAAAATGGGGGAGACCACCTGAAACTTTGAAAAAATTGATAGTGGATCTTTAGCCAGGCCTTTTGCAAAAGATACACTTGCTAGCTGAAACTCTCTGTCAGGTAGTACGAACAATAGGCTCGCCTGCGGTGGGAAGTAGCCACAGCATGTAGATACAAGTTCTTGAGAGAGCAGCATACAGTTTTATGGTGGGATATTCAACCGTTGGGTTCTCATGGAACTTCTTTGTTGATACTCTTAGAGAATGAGGATCCCTATGACTAGCGTATAAAACTTGGAAAATCATCACTTGGCCGTTCCGGGTCCTGTCTCTGAAAATCCTGGTTTTAAAGAGGGCTATGCATCTCTGAGAGTAGGTTAAAAAATGAGAGTTAAAGTAGCCATTGGGACAAAGAAGAAGCAGGCAGCAGAATACGAGATCTTTTGGCTTCATTATGTGCTCACATTTTTAGAGAAGTGGCGTATGCATCTCTACCCTGAATATACACAGACAAGAAATGCGCTGGCAGAACAAGAAGGGTGGCATATGGTGGTAGGACACGAGATGGTCACATCTTTAATGACAGCCGAGAGCGAATTGTGATAGCGGGACTAAAATAAGGTGACGTAAGGGTGGAAAGGGAGTCTGTCCATACAAGAACAGTGAAGGCCAACTCAGAGCCAGACAAGAGCTAGCTATAAACGTATAGTCATACCATATCACGGAACGTTAAGCAGAAGGAGCGATCGTCACGAAGGAGATAGCAGATAGAGAAGAGGCGCATAAAGGGGGGGCGCGAGAGAGACAGGACGTGTGGACAGAGGAAACGGGAAATAAGCTACAAGGTATCTCGTTCGAAACAGAGAATATAGCGAGGTTAGCAGCTCAGCACATACAAGAATTAAAATTTTCTCCAAGTATCTATTCCCTGTAACCCGGTATTTAAGAGGAGGACAACACAGAGGTACACTGGGGTAGGGATACTTTACTTAAAGGGAGGAGGCACTTGTCTCACAGACGATGCGGGGCATCACGCACCTGTTGGATATCTCTAGAACTAAGAAAGTGGGGTAGACAACTGTATTGTTGTATCTCCTGATCTGAAAGTGATTGAATAAACATCTATTGAGGATACTGTCACGTACAGTGAATATTTGTGCTATCTGGTAGAGTTATGTAAGATTAGGAGGTTGCTCCGAATCTTTATCATTTTTTGACATGGAAGAGTTAGGACATGTCTCCACTGGTCCACATGGAGGAACATGAAAAGACCTGGAACGAGTGTTTTATCTTCAGGTGTCGGTTGAGCTAGACGAGATATCTGTGTATGAGTTATTTATGATCATATTACCTCTTCATCATGAATAGGGCTTATTCAATTTAGGGACTTGTTTTTTGACTGATTTTAGGAAGCCACAGTACATAAGTAAAATCATGCAATAACTCGCATCTATTACAAGTCGACAGATCTGCCCAGAGTCTGATGTATTCTCACGAGAGTTAAAGTGTTTGTTAAAAGAATCATATGAAACCATTGTCTTAAGAAGACATTGGTTTGATGTTATCAATTTACAGGCAGTAGCTAGCTACTCGTGGCATCACGTATATTTAGCGGCAGATCTATCCATTATACTACGCTGTTATACATTACTAGTACATTGTACTGATGAGTATGCCTCTTATTATCCCGGACGTCTTCCATAGAGTAAGCCACTTTGTTTTCTGTGTCTCTAAGCAATCTCATGTTCCTGTATTTTTTTTCATGGGCATCTGCTTTCACCTATATGCAGAATCTCTGATGGAAAATAGGTTATGTGTTATACATAATAATCTGATGGCTTAAGTACATATTGCAAATGTGTTTTCAACTGTAACAAGGTGCTCACTTAAATTTTGTTCACACTATAGATCTCTGAAGTAAATGTATACACCAATGGTTGTTTGATCCATCATCTCCATGCTTTTATGTGTAACTCTATGTGCCGGTATAATTTTGTCTCTCTATTGAGACATATATGATAATATTATTGAAATTGAAACAGGACAGATGAAAGTATAAAACATTGCTAAGAAGATTTTTAACAAATTCGAAAAAGATATGGTACTATTGATTAAGAAAGAATGGGATAATTTAAAATAAGACTATAGAAGTAAAGAAAGGGAAGAGCTACCAAAACAATTGTGAAAATAGTTATAAGATATGGTTAGAATGTATAAGATAAATATGTATTGATTTTATATCTGTATGGAGAAATGATTACCAGGGGCCACGCTGTTCTCAAAAAAAAATATTTTATTTGTATTTGTATGTTTTGTGAAAACTTAAATAAAACTTTTATTAAAAAAAAAACTTCCCAGGAACTTTTTCTTCACATTCTTATATCGGAATGCTTTATTCATATTTAATGTTTAAATTTATATGTCAGCTTTGGAAGCTATATTATATCAGAAGCTTCCACGCCGCCAAAATCCTGTACCTGGGAAAGTCGGAGGGGAGGATTTTTGGAGTATTAATAGTTAAACATAATAGCATTCTTCTCTTCAATCAAGGTCATGTTCAGAGCTGGTATTCAGGAGGCTCTGACCAGTTCTGGAGAACCAGTAGTGGAAATTTTGAGTAGTTCAGAGAACCGGCAAATACCTCTGACTGGAGATTTTACGGTATCCTTCCACTGCCATGCCTACCAAGCCATGCCCACAGAACCGGTAGTAAAAAAAATTGAATACTACCACTGGTCATGTTATTCCTACACCTGGAGGAGGAGTGGTTGAAGGGATGTCTCAAGTTGGGATAGTTGATGATTGGACCATGTGATGGACTGATCGTTGCATGGGTTGGGTTTTGACTTTTGAATTACTAAGGGAAAACCCGGAACTCTCAGATTTGGGTTTTCTCAGATGTGCCAGTAGAAGTACTCTAATAAAAGGAAACTTTGAAAAAATGACTGTCTCTGAGTTTTTAATTGGAGTTGGTTTTTTCTAGAACTCGACATTATGCAGTTTTAGATTTTCAATTTAAGACAAATTGGAATTAATAGGTACTTTAAAATCTCACACTGTGATACTAGCAGGACAGAATTTCAATTCTATGCTTATTTTTAAGGTTCTTTTTCAGTTAATTCAACTGGATTCCTACATACATTGCAAGCAATATTTTTTAAAAGTCATATTTAATTACAAAAGCTGACAATGACTCAGTTAGAGTAAAAAGTATGACAATATCTTTGCCAGAAAAAGAATCTGTATTGAAACCTCAACATTTCTTACCACTCTGCAACCTCCTTTTGTCTGAGAAGATCCCAAGATTGTGTGCCAAGGACTGTGCCAATGTAACAGCCATTAAATCTGGCTTTCCAAACTGAAAAATAAGACAATGTATTTGAAGCACTTCCATTTTAGAAATTTTAAATTAGCAAAAAATGTTGAACCTGGAGAAATTCTAGAGCATTTATTCCCCAAAGTATGCTTTGAAATGCAGTGGAGTTATAAACTAGCAGAAATTTGCAGAGCACTGTTTAAAACAATAGGAACAAAGACAAATGAAATATTAAGACTAAGTATAATTTGGCTCAGAGCCAAACATATTCATTATGTTGTATAAACTTCCTTTTATATGCCATGTATGCTTGTAATAACCTCTTTGGTTTAGGTGGTTTAATTTTAACTCTGTGACTGAGTTAACTATAACTGACGGACAATAACTTTGTCACTCTTTATTCTGATTATTTATTATATTTATTTGATTATGAAGGCTCTGAATTCTTAGGAACTCTGAATAGCTTACAATTTAAAAATAAAAGGAAAAAATATGAAAAAGCCAGCTAGAAGGATCTAGGGCAACTTGCCAGGGCCAACTCAAAACAGTCAACTCACCACAGCGCAATGCGCCATGTGACATTTCAATGGTGTATTTTTTTTTCCATTCAGTTACTTTTATTATTGATGATCACATTTTCATCGAAATAATTGTAACACTTGAATTTCAATTTCTGGATTGACTTTATTTTTTTACGATTGGGCATAGCTCCATCAAAATTAATTTAACTTCTGTATTTGTTGAATTGTCTTATGGTGAGCTGTCTTGCAGCATGTTGGCTCTGGCAAGTTTTCTATTCCAATCTAGAAGGCTAATTAAACCTCCATATACCTACTATTTGGGTGGAATAAGAAATTTTAACAAAAAGCAATGGAAACAGCAGGAGTAAAGTTGTCTCTACCCAGTAAAATAAAATAAATTGAATCAAACTAAAAGAATAACATAAAATTCTATCCAGGCTCATTTTAATAGGCAAAATGTTTAAGCCTTTTATCCTCAGTCAGTTGCCTAATAAAATGTACACATTTCTGCAAATGGAAGTGGCATTCCCTTCCCTCACAAATAAATTTTAAAATATTATGTTGTCGGGTTGCATATTCTATTAAATGTTTCAGATTACAGATGAGCAGTTGATATTTCCCCTATTTCTGGAATCCCAAACACTTAAAGGGGAGACTGGCCAAATAGTTGTTTTCTTTGGACATGACAGAAAACAGGAACTTAATGGAAATCTCTTAACATGGACAACAAACATTGTATGAAGAAAAGCAGAAATAGAAATAATTTGACAATTATGGGATTATCATTTTGTGTTTGTAGAATAATGCCAACATACTTCATTTACACCACCACCTTTCAGCAGTGAACAAATGCCACCAATAAAGGCTGCCCCGCTACGGCTACTGAGAAACTGGCTCCCCCTTTTAAAACAAAACAGAAAAAGCAATATAGTTAATAAAATCCATAGCATTTGGGAAATTACAATACACTTTCAACCAAAAAAATGTAAGGGTATTTATGATAGAAGAAATATACCTAGAAAAGAAGCAATGCTTCAGTGTGGATGGCAAGATTCAGCAATTTAATACTCCTCCACTCAAAAACTCCTAAACATTGAGTTACTCAGGTGTGTGTATGTGTGCAAGAAATAATGTTTATTTTGTAGACTGCGCCAAAATAATGCTTGCTGTATAGAATTTTACAGTTCCATTAGAATGATCTGCACAAATTTAATTGAATCAGATATTTGAAAATGGGAGGTGGGAACCAAAGCCACTTCAAGGACAGTATATCTTCTCTTAATTTAAAAACTAACAATTGCAAAACCCAGTTATCATTTGTAAAGTAAAAAGTAAGAATATTGTAGTCCTAACAATGTTACCCCGGGCCAAAATATTTCAGGATCTAATTAGGCTGCACATTTCTGGAACTTCCATTTCAGAATTCCAGACTAATAACAATAACACTTAGACTTATATAGCACTTTTTAGTGATTTACAGCCTATTGCACCCAACAATCTAGGTCCTCATTTTACCGACCTCAGAAGGATGGAAAGCTGAGTCAACCTTGATTATAATGTCTGGGCACTGCAGTCCCCACACATCTTGGTGGCTCTAGATGATAGGAAAGACTGATTTTCATAAAGTTTCTCACTTTACCATATCATTTTTGCATTCTGTAGTATTTAAGGTGAATACTACTGGAGACAATTTTCTGTTTAAACTGGGGGAAGTGGTAACTTGAGCTCCTAAAATTCCATTTCTCATGATCCTCCAAGCCCACTCTTTCAGTGAAATGTTAAAATGAGCAACATAGTTTCTTCTCATGTTCAGACATGACATTATCAAAGTTAGCATAAGCCTTAAATATAGTTTTAAGGGGGGGAAACCTACTACACAAAAAATAAGAAAAATGGAAAATGCTAAAAACAGCCCTTTGAAAATGATACAATCCTATCCGCCTTGCATTTGGTTTTCCAACCAACACAAAGTTGGTGATACTTAGTTTAAGCATATTTAAAACAAGAATGACATTCAAATGTTTGGAACTTGTGAGAAAAACAGAAATGTTTCAATTCCCCCTCTCTTTATCTCTTTATAATAACTTTCTCAATACATTTGTGTACAAATTATCAATTGATACCAAAAATATCAGTAAAATGAAATACAACTTTAAAGCTCCTCCAAACACTGCTATCAGAATCAAGGTAGAAATTAAGTACTGTAAATGAAATAAAATCACACATAAATAAGTTCCATTAAATTTAATATTAATTAAATTGAAATTGAAATTGCATCTATTTCAACTTTCTTTCTGATAATCCATTTTTGTCCCTGTGCCATCCACTTTATGAAATTTTGTGTGCCACACCTCATTCAAGTGGAAGTTTCCAGTTTGGCAATATGGAAACCATAGGTCATCACATCCCTTTGGTCATTTCAGTATCATGACAAGAGGGAAAAATTTATTTTTTAATATATATATATATATATGTTTTTTTAAGTTTTCGCGGTTAATTACATGCATGCTGTTCAGCTTCCTTCGGGTATTATCCCACGTCATTGTAGTGCTTTTAAAGTTGTAGCAACGTTTCAGCA
>BHFT01025831.1:0-17416 GCA_004320025.1 Laticauda laticaudata
TTCTCATTCTTGGCGTATTGGTCATACAAAAAACGCAGGGGACGTAAACAGCACAGAAGAGAAGCAGCTGCTTAGTCATTCTTTTGCATCGGTCTTCATAGCAAAAAGAAACTATTAACCCCATTAGTTGTATACCAAAACATTTAAAGAAGAGATCTTGAATAAAGTTAAAAAAAAGCAAAAAAAATAGTAAGAGAAACACCTGTCTGTCTTGCCTGAACACAATCACCCATGATGACGTATTACAGTCTCCCAGTAGTTCTCACTGAGCTCAGAAGGAGATCCAGGATATGGGTTAGTCTCGAGTCTCCAGCTCTGCAAGATTAGAGTTGAAAAACTGAGGACCACCCCTAGTTGTAACGGTCCCCCAGTTTGCTTATTGGTCTCAGCGTATGTCAGACCACCCTTTAAGGGCTCTGAATAGTTAGGATTGTGAAAGAATATTCACCGCCTGGATTAAGCCTTTTTATTCGCAGAGAGGTTAAGACAGGTTTGACGAGCATAGCCAGCTTGCCGGTTTAGCACTTTTCATTTTTTTTCGCCAACCTTTTTGTCGTTTTCATTTTTTTGCTGTTTTATTTTTGGATTTTCCTTGCTGGGTGGACTGTTTTTTTTTCTGTTTTGTGCCAACTTGGGGTGAATGGTGCCTGAATGAGCCCATGTGGCCCGGGATCTGGATGGTGAGTCTCAGATTCTTTATATCTCAAACTCGCTTTCTTCTTTCTGTAATCCACTTTCCCTTGCTGTCGCACGAGCCTCGCCAGCTGCTAGTAAGCTGTTTCTGTCCCTCTTTAGATCTGAATCATATCGGTGGCACGGCCATTTCTTTTGTTTTGGGACAATCTTGCCGAGTTCTGTCTCCGAGGATTGTCCCTTGGGGGTGATTTAATTGACCATCAGAATTAAATCCTGACACTCCCCCCATCCAGTCCCCGAGGTTAAAGCACATGGCAGCTGTTAGGATGGTGTGACTCATACCTGATAATTTGCGGTGCAGCAGCATTCAGGCTTGCAAGCCCTTGACCTGTCTAGGGCTGCTGCATTCAAAGAGTCAAGCCTTTTTTCAATGTTTTTTTTTTACCCTGACTCAGCTTTATAGAATTGCGGAGCGTAGGGCTGAGCCTCACCACTGTTGCTTGTTCGCACTAGCTTCCTGAAGTGCGTGGACAGCTGCTGTGGCTGTAGCTGACACAAGCTATAGGCTTATTAATATTTTTTGTTTTTTTGTTTTTTATTGCTTTTTCCTTTCTCTTCCACCTGTCAAATGACAGTTATTTTTGGCAGGTCAAAGAATATTGATGGCCACCAAGGGACTGATCAGAAGTTTCCTTAGAAGGCTGTAAAGGGATCTCCTAAGCCCAGGCTGTGGTGTCTGGATGCAGCAGCTCCGATTAGAGCCAGGGCCGTCTAGTCCCTAAAAGACCCTCTAGGACTGAAGATAGACAGGCCAGGCATGACAAAAAAGCCATAGACAAACAGTTTCAGGGCATTGAAAGATTGTCCAGGATGAAAACAGATTTCCACCTCTCAAATTTTGCCTCCTCAGATGACCAGCAGCCAGATCAACTGTAGATTTAGGGCCTTGCTGATCTCCTGGTAGAGACTCACAGTACTCAGGGATCTTGCCAAGCGGAAATTCCAAATCCGGGCCTGAAGAACCTTCATATTTTTTCTATGCCGCTTTGGATCTGATGGCCTAGGAGACCAACGGCTCAGGAGCCAACGTCTCTCTCGCGGAGCAACGTTGCCTTCGCACCTTTACACCATTTACTGCCAGTCCTGGTCTCTACAGCCGAGGAGACCCAACATGCAAGAATGATCCTTACAATGAGAGCCTGGGATCTCCCAAACAATAAGAACAAGAATTGCCAGGCAGAGATCCAATTTAGCTTGCGCCAGCTGTCTTATTTGGAACAGTAACAGAGGAGTCCTGCTGGGGCGGAGCAGGCTCTGCAGTGCAGCACAAGCCAATCCTCACTTCAGAGATTCTTTGGGTCCCCTCTAAGAAACTAGCAAGCCAACCATATTTGCATCTGAGAGGTGTATCTACTGCAGGAAAAGGCTTACTTTTCAGAAAGAGGAGTCAGAAGGTAGCAGGTCCCCCGTCCTTTAAAGGGCCCTTTATCAGCCGGGCTCTTTTCAAAACTTCTGCTGGTTAAGGCCAAAGAGCCAAATGGCTCCATCTCAAAAAGGGCGATGGTCAATCCAGGACCCTTCCCATGCCGGAAGGAGGAGAAGATCAGAGAGGGATTCCTGAGAAATAATCCTGAGAAAAGCATGCGGTTTGAGAATGCCAATACCTGTGCCCCAGATGTTGCTGAACCATTGATCAAAAAGCAGTGGCGCTCTGATCCGAGTGGAGTCCCGTGGGATATACACTCACCGCCCAGTGGGTCTGAGTCTACCTTATTTAATGTGGACAAGGACCTTTTGGACATTATGGAAGTGCCAAAGGTAGATGACCCAGTGGTAGCCCTAGCTTCCTCATCTGTCATCCCACCTGATTCTGAGGACATTTTAAAGGCAGAGGATCGGAAGGAGGAGATGGCACTCTTGAGAGCTCATCAAGCCAACTCCTGGGCCATCAGAGCATCAATGACTGCATCTTTTTTTTACTCAGGCCTCTTTGTGGTGGCTGTGACAGCTACAGGGCAGAATCCCACTTGAGGATCTCAGGGTGCATCAGGACCTGAATAAGATTATAGCTGTGGCTCAATTGACCGCCACCCTCACATCAGCCAAATTTCCTTCCAGAGCCATGGCCTCTTCCATAACAGCATACAGGCTTCTCTGGCTAAGAAATTGGCAGATGGATGTCAGAAACAAATGGAAGCTTTTAGGGAGAGGCCCTGGATCCTTTTTAGACAGAAACCAGGGACAAGCGAAAGATCCGGCCCTCCTGGGGAGGCACTTTGATTACAGATCTCATCCCTACTACAGGAAGCCCTCCTTTAAACAGGGGGAAGCTGGGGCAGGCTTTCCCCATCAAAGTTGGCCCTTCTTCCAAAGATCCTCGTCTTAGGCCGATAAGCAGGCCTTTGCCACCAGAGGGCATCAGAGGCAAGAGGGCAGAAGGTCCTTTAGGGGTTCCAACAGAACCTTCAGGTGCAACAAGTGATGCCCGAGCCTCATCCCCCATAGGGGGATATCTGGGACAGTTCTGGCAGAGGTGGGAACAGACCACGATGGATGCTTGGATCCTGTCAACCTTATGGTTGGGTCTCTCTCTAGAGTTTCTCTACTCTCCCCCAAGAGCCCTTGTGTGCTGCCCCGTCTCCAGGAACTGCTCAAAGAGGGATCTCATGGAATCAGCGATCCACCATTTGCTGGACATTTGGGCCATCCAGCCGGTTCCTGTAGACCAAGAGAGACAGGGTTTCTATTCAATGTTGTTTGTGATTCCAAAGGCCTTGGGGGTGGTGGTGAGCAATCCTCAACCTGAAAAGGCTCAACAGACATCTAATCTATCGAAGGTTCAAGATGCACTCCCTCGACTCCATTCTAGAGGGCCTGTGGGAGGGAGATATTTTTGGCCTCGGTAGACTTGGCAGAGGCCTATCTCCATGTGCCCATACACTCCAACCACCGTCAGTTCCTGAGGTTTTGTTATGGCAGCCGCCATTTTCAATACAGGGCTCTCCCTTTCACCTGCCCTCAGCCCCTCAGACTTTTACCAAGCTCTTGGCAGCAGTAGTGGCACACCTCAGAGCCTTATCCATAAGGATCCAATGCTATTTGGATGACATCCTGATAGCATCCTCTTCCAGAGCCCAGGCAGAGGAGGATCTGATGTCAACAATCAGGATTCTTCAAGAGCACGGGTTCTCAATAAATCTGGACAAATGCCACCAAGTACCATCTACTTGGCTCTTGCATTTGGGGGCTATCATAAACACCTTGGCCAAACAGGTGTTCTCACACAGGAGCATCGAGACAGTGTCAGGGAAGTCACATCGCTGATACTATCTTCCAGAGAGGTGCCTATCATCTTGCTGTCCCAACTTCTTGGCAAAATGATATCATGCATTGGAATTGTCCTGTGGGCCCACTTCCATGCCTGAACCCTTCAGTGGTTCCTGCTCCTTTACCAGAGGAAAAGCAGGGGTGACTCTCCAAGGAGGGTTTGCATCCCCTTGCTAGTTCTTCGTTCCCTCCATTGGTGGCAGTCCTGAGCCATGTATCAGGGATGCTTGTACAGGGAACCCCAAAGAATTACCATCACCAGAGATGCCAGTCTCTATGGTTGGGGGGTCCACTTGGGAGTCCAGGTCACCCAGAGGAGGTGGTCACAAGAGGAGCTCACCCACAACACAAATTGGCTAGAGTTCAGGGCTGCCTGCTTAGCGCTCAAGGATCTAAGGCAGGAGGTGGTGGGGAGACATGTTCTTCTCACAGACAATGTGGATGCCAAGGCCCACATAAACCAGCAGGGGGCCACACGCTCCAGATTTCTAATGCAGGAGGCAACTTAATTGTGCAGGTGGGCAGAGAGAAACCTGTTGTCCCTATGAGCAGAACATCTCAGGAGTGTCCAATGTGTAGGCAGACTGGTTGAACAGGGCCATGATTGACCAGTCAGAATGGTGACTACATCCCAGTCTGTTCCAGGGGGTGATGGAATGCTTTGGCCGCAACGTAGAAGATTTTCTGCAGTTGGTGCGCTAGTCACCAATTGGAACCCACTGTTGTTTCTGTTGCAAAGGTATTAGAGTTCTACCTTGGATAGAGGTCTTCCCCCCAATATCTTGAAGAGATAGGTGGCTGCCTTGGCCTTGGTGATTTCGGTCAAGGGATCTACTACTCTGGCCCAACACCCCAGGGTGAAAGCCTTTCTTAGGGGAGCCACAAATTTGAGGCCACCGGTGGTCCACCGCTACCCCACCTGGGGTTTGCCTAAGGTCCTGCAGGCACTGACTTGTCCCCCATTTGAAACCTTGCGTAAAGTCTGCTTTCACCTTCTCACATGCAAAATGTCATTCTTGGTGGCCATTACCTCGGCGTATTTCAGAGTTGGCGGCTTTATTCCTTAGAAAGGATCTGTGCGTATTCCATGCAGACAGGTGGTTCTGCAGTTGGACCCTACCTTTCTGCCCAAGGTGAACTCCTTATTCCATCGTTCACAGGAATTGATTTTGCCTAACTTCTGTCCTGAACCTACCCATGCACTGGAGAGAAAATGGCACACCTTGGATGTTAGGAGGGCCCTCTGTATTTATATTAAAAGAACTTCTTCTCTTGGGAGGACGGAAGCCCTGTTTGTTTCCTTTCAGCTGTCAACTTTGGGTCACAGGGTGACACTTTCCACGGTAGGTCGCTGGCTCACAGCCTGCATTGGAAAGGCCTATGAATTACAGAGCCTTCCTGTACCCAGGAGAATCACAGCACACTCAACCAGAATTGCAGCGACCACCACAGCCTGGGCAATGCAGGCATCAATTCTGGACATTTGTAGAGCTGCAATATGATCATCGGTGACCCCATTCATAAGACATTACAAAATTGACTCCTTTGCCTCAGCGGAGGCATCCTTTGAAAGACGAGTCCTGCAGGGTGTGCATGTAGAGATGGGGACCTCTGACCAGTCCAGATCCCACCCGTAGGACAGCCATCAACCAGCTTTGATATGTTCCATCCTAGATTCTCCCTTTGGCTCAGTGGAGAAGGGGCGTTGGTCCTACCTGAATGCTTCTTCTCAGGAACCCAAAGGGAGAATCCAGTCCCACCCTGTATTCTGTCAGGTCAGAATAGGGAAGAAATGTCCCTCTTTTTCTTAGTATCAACTGAGCTATCTGTTTGAGGATGAGGAGCAGCTGAATTAGCTTCGACGTCGTTCAGAACTGGGGACTGTAACCAGGGAGTGTGCCCTTAGTTTTTCAACTCAGTCTGCAGGGCTAGGAGACTAGAGACTACCCATCCTGGGTTCTCCCTTCTGCTCCACGAGAAGAAGCATTCAGGTAGGACTAATACCCCTTCTAAAGGAGCTGGCAAGGGTCATCTCAGAACCACTGCACCACATCTTTCAAAAATCCTGGAGCTCCAGGGAACTTCCAAAGGACTGGAAAAGAGTTGATGTGGTTCCCATCTTCAAAAAAAGGGGAAAAAAACAGACCCAGGAAACTACAGACCAATATCAGCATTCCAGAAAACCTCTACTCCAACAAATAATTCCAAGACAGACATCTTCTCAAAAGTTCTATTTGCTTGGATAGTAAAGTGGCACATCTGGGGAATCCCGAATCTGAAAGTTCTGGACTTCCTTGCAATAAGTAAAAACTACAAATCCACCTTTGCACCAATCATTGCATCACATTCCCCAATCACCATTCATCCCAACTTGAGACTTGCCCTCACCCAGATGCAGAATAACATGACCTTGACTTAGAAAAAGTATGCTATTGTGTCTAACCACATACACTCCAAGAAACTCCCCCTCCCTTTTTCTCAGGCTCAAGAATGTGGTAGTGTGGAAGTGTCTGATGTTAATATCGTTTCCAAAGCTGACAGGTGTCCCCCCTTGAAAAAACCACATCCTGAAAAATACAATAAGCAAAACACAACAAAGAGTAAACACATTATCCTCTTAACTCCCTCTCCCTCCTCCAAGGGGACCCTTTGGCTTATCAGGGAAATTTTCATGAAATTGTTTAATCAATCTATCTGTATGTATATCCCAAGTTTTCACCCAAGTAGCTTCTGACCAAGGGTAGACTTTCCATAGCACTAAATATTGTAATAGTCCTCGGTGGAATCTAGAGTCGAGGATTTTCTTTATCTCATAACGCATTTTGCCCTGTACTACCAAAAATTTGGGGGGAGCTGCCGGTACAGGTTGTAGATTTAACCAATAGCAAGCTTCAACAAGCTACTATGGAATATTGGGTGTATTTTCCCTAATAGCCAAGGGAGACTAAGTTGGACAGTCACTGGATTGATTACATTTGATATAGGGAAGGGACTCAGAAATTTTGGTTCCAACTTTTTACTAGGAAGCTAGTAAAAGAGAGATCTGATTGTCTGCCTGTTTCTTATATTCCTCAGTTGCTTCTGCTAGAATATTGTTTGTATCCTCCAAAACTTTTTTAATGATTCCATCCAATCTGTTAAGGACATGACTATTGTTCTCTAGCCGACTCTGGCATAGGGACAAAATCCATGCCGGTAGTGATTTGAAAAGGAGTCAAGCCTGTGCTGCTCTGTACTGCATTATTATAAGCAATTTCTGCAAATGGCAACAGTTCCACCCAGTTCTGCTGATAATTTACATAACATCTAATGTACTGTTCCACCATAGCATTCGCTCTTTCAGCAGCCCCATTACACGCTGGATGGAACACTGAGGAAAGCCCTTGGGATGACTCAATAGACTTTAAAAACTCCCTCCAGGACTTGGCAGTAAACTGTAAACCTCAATATGAGATTACTCTCATATTGAGAGTAATTAGTGAGTGAGATTACTCCACTCCATGGAGCCAATAAATATGCTTCACAAACAGTTTTGCCAGTTTCTTAGCTGAAGGTAATCCATTACACACTGTAAAGTGGGCTTGCTTGGAGAATAAATTGATAACGGTCCAAATCATAGTACTTCCTCCATTCTCTGGTAATTCCACAATAAATTCCATTGCAATTTCTTCCCACAGCTTCATTGGTTCAGCTGCTTGTTGGAGGAGACCGGGGTTTTTCCCAGTTTTATGTTTCATTGTGGCACAAATTGAAGAGCTTTTTACATAGTCTTCAACATCAGCCTTCATTTTTGGCCAGCAGAATTGTCTTCTGACTAAATGTAGGGTTTTTAGGAACCCAAAGTGCCCCCCCAACCTTGAGTTATTGCTACATTTTAGTACCATCAACCTTAGGGTATTGGGAAAATTCTGGCTAACATCACGACAAGTCCAAAAGCAGGGAACGGAGGTCTTCCTGGGCTGGCTTTTCTTGCCATTTGTGGACTCCGGTCGCCACCTTGGATGGGCAGCAAAGCAAAGGAGAAGTCTCTGTGGAGATTCCAGGGTAGAACACAACTCCCCTGTAGAGTCCCCCAAGATTTTTCTCTCTATGCCACGATGGAAAGAAGGAGCGGGCCAAGATGGATGCTTTCAAAACTGATGAATACCTAAGTACAGCACTGGAGTGAGATTGGGAATGGCATTTGGAGATGGATGAGAAGAATCTTTTCTATTTTTTTGTAACCCCAAAAAATATATAACAGAGAAGAGGGAAAGAAATTTATACTAGCCGGCGGATAGAAGAGATGAAGAAACTTGGAATCATGAAGAATTTTAAAGTTGTTTTAAAAAAAATAAAATTGGAAAATAAACTAACCTAGAAGAAGAATTCTAAATTGGACTTGGAGATTTGGGCAAGATTTGGCATTAAAAGGCATTAATTTGGATGCCAGAAATAATTGTTCTACAATTAAAAGTAAAGTTTGACACTAATAGTTGGTGAAGCTAAATAAAGAAAAGGAAAAAAAGTGGCTGTGGAACTGGATTAAAAAGCGCCACTTGATGAGGAGAAAAATCCTTGTAGATCCCTTCAATCTAACGATATTATTAAAAGAAGAAAATAAAAAAAAGAAATAAAAGAAAGATAATTATAACAAGACCCCTTAAAGTTGGATTATACTATATTTAAAGAAGTAAGAATAAGGGACGATACTTCCTCTGGAGTTATTAATGTTTTCTGGGACTGATTAAACATTGAAAATAAAGATTTGAGGACAATTGACTTTTTTAAACAAAGAAGAGATGCTGGTTTTAAACAAAATAAAAAACAAAATTGTCTGGACATTTGAAAACTGGAATAATAATCAATATAAAGATAAGATGAAAGAAATATGTAATGAAATAAGAATGGACATTCATGCATTGAATGAGATGTGGAACAGTGTGGGATTTATGCACTAAAATACAGAATATAGAAGAAGATTTAAAAATGGTGACGACAGCAGAAAAAGAAAGAGAAAGAACAAAGAAGGGGGAGGAGCTAGAAACAAGTGAAGCCAGTAAAAGGGAACAAAAGCAACGGCAAATCATACAAAAGAAGAAAAAAGAAGTTGAACAGGAGATATTAATGATGGACATAATAAAGGCAGAAATTGATATTGAAATGTTGATAAATGAAATGGTTAGTGAAATACAAAGAGGAGATAAAAAAGGGTGGGGGCAAACCTTGAGAAATGAGAGAGAAAATATGAGAATATGATAATAAAAAGAGGAATGATCAAGGGAAAAAGCCAAAAAGCGATAGTAAATGGTAAGCAAAGTAAGAAAAGATGACTTAATATAAAAAGAAAATTTAGAGTTGATGGTTAGAAATGAAAAAGAATGAAACTCTACATGAAGAGGTATTTTTGTAGAAACTTATATAACAGATTTTGAGGAACTGGAATAAAAAATTAGAATATAAAGTAGTAGTGATGGAAATAAGAATTTACAATAGACTAATTAATAAAATAGAAATGTGATTAGAGATATAAAATGAAATATGTGGAGCTTGGCATAGAAAATATATAACCATAAAACAGAATAATATGTAATTATCTATCTTGTTATTCATATATGTAGGGTAATAAGGTAATAATAATGTAAATTTGAATTTATTGGCTAAAAGAAAATGCTTATGCAAAAAGGAGATGTTAGAGGGAAGAGTACATAAAGAAGATAAAATATAAACAATAGTGGCAAATGTAAGATGGGGAAACAAAAATAATGGTCAATAATATAAATTAAGATGATTTTTTTTTGTATGCTTAAAGAATAATATGAAATTGTAAACATTGTAAGCACAAGAATACATGATCAAGGAAATTAGAGATGGACTAATATGTTTTTAATAATTATTCTGTTATCCATTTGCATAAGAAGTTATATTGTTAAAATTTTATAATATAAATATCATGAATATGAAAATATATAATTAAGGAAAACTACAAATTAAGATGAACATTTTGAATGGCTAATGAAATGAAGTAATTTATGAGAATACAAAAATTTAAAAATGATGACAGATAATGAAGTCATGCTGGAAAGTTGTATTTGTGATTATGAATATTTAAAATGTAAAACATCTGAATCCACGCTGTTCTTGCAAAGATGTATTCAAATAAATAAATAAATAAAAACTTTTTTAAAAAAAACCCTTAGGGTATTGGGTACATAAATCTTGGGTTCCTTGGTTCCTTTCCATGCTAATCCTTCATTTATTGTCAAATTGGTTTGATTTTAAACAAACCTTGGATCAGTTAAAAGTGCTGCTTTCAAATTGTTTGTCAGTTTGCCTTCTAGGAGTCTAGGGCTGCGTTTGGTTTGGCCTCTGATAGTTGCTTGACTGGCGGATTGGGCTTCTGATATAGTTTTTATTATTTTCTCCTGGCTACTGTCAAACTGGGGTTTTCTCAACAAGGCATCCGCCAATATGTTCCCCCCCAGGAAATATTTCATGTTAAAGTTGAATCTCTTGAAGTATTGAACCTAGCAGATTTGTTTAGGGGAAAGCTTCTGAGGGGTCTTCGGAGCCTTAAGGTTTTTATGATCAGTCCATACCTCAAAAGGCTCCTTCACTCCACCACAGCAGCAGCAGCAGCAGCTTCAGAGTCAGTGCCGGGGGTGGGATGCCGGTTCTGGCCTTCTTCACCTTGCCAGGGTTTGAACAAGTAGGCATGGGCTTCCTCTACTTGCCTGACTGACGAACCATAGGAAACAAAGCAGATGCCGCGCTGATGAAAGCGGACGGAAGCGGATGACACCTCCGAAGGGGTTCCGGGGGAGAATTTCAAAGCGGACGCATAGCAGAAGGGGCGTACCCCAGGCTCTCTGCCTTGTCTCTCCAAGCTGCCTGCTTCTTCTTGGTGTCCCGATACAGTCTGTGGCCCTTTCTCCAGTGGTACTCGTTCTCCTCAGTCATTCCAGCACCTCATCCTCATGCTCTCGGAAACAGTTACTGTTTTCTCTCCCTCTCCTTCCTTGCCTCTTCTCCTCTGGCAGGGGCTTGAGCAGGCCTTTAGGGCTGAGCAGCAGGCTCTCGCAGCGAGCTTGGGGCTGGGTGGTCCACAACAGAGCAGCAGCAGCAGCTTCAGAGTCGTGCCAGGGGTGGGATGTGGTTTAGCCTTCTTCACCTGAGGGCTTGAACAAGTAGCACGGGCTTCCTCTTCTGCTGATGCGAACCTATGTGTTCCTGCAAGATGTATGTGCAGCATGTCATTTCCCCTGTAGCTGACTGCATGCATGCTGCATCCTTTTATATTCGGGAGCTGATGCAATTCATACTCCCTGCATGTCAGTGAACGCTTTGCATCCGATATACATCGCGCAGATCCTTGTTGTTCCTTAGGCATCGTGATGCATCGCTTCATCCGCTATGCATCCGCCCTCTTGCTATGCGTCCACTTCAAAATTTCCCCTGGAACCCCTTGAGAGTGTCATCCGCTTTCATTTTCCATCTGTGGCATCCGCTTTGTTTCTATAGGCGTCCGTGATGCATCCGCTTCATCTGCTATGCATCGCCCCTTCTGCTTGCATCGCCTTCAAAATTCTCCCCCAGAAACCCCTTTGGAGGTGTCATCCAATTCACCATCCGCTTTCATACCCCGGCGTCGGCTTCCAATGAACATCCATTTAACATCCCCGCTACATTACTACTCCTCTCCGTCTTTCTGCTCTTTTCCGTTTGTTTCATGCAAATTATTCACCATTTTTTGGAGCGGATGACAACGGATGGAGCCACCCCGAAATTGTGCTCATCTGCTGTGTTGAGGACTTAAATAATGATGTTGAAATTTATCTGCAAGGGAAAAAGCAAGAATTAAGATAAAATTGTTGCAGGGTGCAAGTAGTAGAGGGGGATTGGAATATAATTAGGATTATAATATCAGACATCAATATTGATGTGCGATGAAAAGAATGAATTGTATTTGGGAGGGTAGAGGCTGGCATCGCACCAATACGGCACTGCCATCTTGGAAGTCTAAGATCGCTGCCCATTTCTTGCTCCGGATGTCCAATCGGATCTAACATCCCGAAGAGATGGAATGTAAAAGTGCATTCCTGCGATCCAGGGATATCAAAAAAGTCCCTGGTAATCCAGGAGAACTCTTTTGCCGCGGCAAAGCAGGAGCCTTAAGCTGTTGAATTGGCACAACTCCAATGAAAGAGAACAGAGTGTGCAGTTTCGTGAGAGCTTTTTCTTTATTTTAAGGTTTGAAAGGCCTCGAAGAAGAATCTGTAAAAGTTTTGACAGAAGTGATTAAGTGGTCATTTTAAAGAATCCAAAGTAATATTTTTTTCATTTTCTCATTGCTGTTTCTACACATGATTTTATATTTGGAAACTGCTGTTTTTTCTTCTTTCACTTATTCTTTTGTTCCTTTTTGACTTATATATTCTAGGCTAAGATCTTGTATCTTGTTAAATGATCTTTTCCCTTTTTTAATTAATCTTTATTTATTTGTTTGGAAAAGAGGGGGAAAGTGAAAGCAAAGAAACTTGCAACATGCCATAGTAGTTGGAAATATTCTATTTTATTTTTTAACCAGCAAGTTGAGGAAGAATGAGCTTCTTTCAGACATGCTATTTGATAAATAGAGGGAGAGCATGAGCAGTATTATTGCAGAGTGCCTTGTTTCTATCAACAGCTGGAGTCTGTGTGAAGTTATAGGAAAAAAAGGGTTTAAGACTCTTGAGAAGAGAGCTATAAATTTAACAAAAGCTGGATAACAACAAGTGCAGTTTTCTCTTTATATTTTTTTAAGCTGCGCGGGGTTACTCTTACTTTAACAACCCCCTCCTTATATTTCTTTTGTATGTTTTGGATTATTGCCTTTGAACTTGTTTTTGTCTTCTTTTGTTTTTTGAGTCAATTTTTTACATTTGCATTTTATTTTAAGAAAGCCTTTAGCATTAATGATTCTTCCTTCTTTTTCTTTTTTTAAGAATTTTTCCTTGGTTTTTAAAAAAACATAACAAAGAAAACAACATCAGCCATCTTCCATTATCTACTACAGGTGTCAGTTGGTTTACAAATTTGTTGTGTTCCTTGTAGTCTTCAATTACATTATTATTATATATGATCTCGTATTTTCAATCCAATATTGAGCTATAAGTCATTATTAATCATTATTGACTATTATTTATTATTCATTTCATTGCTTTAACGAATTATGTTTACTCAATTATTTGTGACAATTCACATAGCATCCCAGTATCTAAATCATTTGTAGATATAAGGGGAAAAAAAATCTTTATATATTTATATATAAAGTATAATAATAAATAACAAGACGATAAATGTCTTTCTTGAATAATATCTCTGTATTGTTTAGTTTTAGCATTTCTTTGCCAATGTTCTTTAATTTAGTTCATCTATCATTTAAAAAAAAATTGAGAGTTTTTCTGTTTTGCTTGCTTGTTTTTCGTGCTGTATAGTCCAATTTTGTACAATTTCCATTAATCTCCATTTAACTAGATTTGATAGCCCCGGGCATATTTTCTAGTAATTTTTTTATAAATTCTTTCTAGTTGTCATTTGAACATAATTGCAATAGGAGTGTTTTCTATTATGTCCATTATTTCCACATCAATAATCTTCCATCGTATCCGTATGGATCAATTTCGCTGGGACAATATCTGTGAATGTAATAAACCACTCTCTTTTCGTTGCACTGTGTAAAGAAGTAATAATTTTCCCTAATTTGGCTGTATCGACATTGTTTCATATTGTTTTTGATATGTACTTCTTGCAGAAAATAGATCAAATTTTAATTTCTCTAATTTATTCGGAGTTTTCTTCTTTACAGCTAAGTTAAGTCATATTTATATTAATTGTAATCAGTTTTGTCGCTTCCATATTATATTTTAGTTCAGGTTTAGCAGCTCTCGTAGATTTTGTTCCGTTGTTCTTTGGCTTACTTTCACTACCGCTTTTTTTTTCTCGCATGTGGCGCCTACTTGATCAATTAGTGAATTCTTTTTCTGCCTCTTCCTCTTTCCTCTGAAAAATCTTGTGTAATGATTCAGCTTCTCATTGAGTCATTTATGTCTCTGTTTTTCCATGGAAATTTAACCTTGATCAAGCTCTTAATTCACCTTTTTTTCAGTGATTTGTCAGAAAGTTGGTTCTTTCTATGCTCTCACTTCGGTACTTTTTCAAACCCAATCTCCTTATCTTTATATTTCAATGTTTTCTCTCTGCTGCTTGGCAATATTGCATTATAATGGCTTTCTTTGTAAACCTAGGTGAACTCTCTTGGGTAGCATTTTCTTGCATATTGTGAAGCTCGTAAACCTCTCTATTCATCCTCATTTTTCTTTCGTAATTTCCACTTTCAGCAAATGGTCTTCTTATCTCAGCTAGGTTGTCCTTTTTCTCCTCTTGTATTTGAATTCTGAATAATTTCTGATTGTCATTCCCAATTCGCATACCCTTTTATATGTTCAACACGTTAATTGTTTGCAATCTCCAATTTTCTTGTCTCTTTGTTTATCTTCTTCTTCAATTTTTTGAAATCTCTCATCATCCTTCATCATCTTTTGTTGAATGTTCTCCACCTTTTCATCAGTGCTCTCTGTTTTCTTATCAATATTCTCTGTTCTTATTTGAATATTTTGAACTCCTTGCATAATCATCTGCATGGTCACTTTTTCCTGTTCTTTTTCTTGCTGTAATATTGTCTGTATTTAACATTGTCTTCCAGATGGTGAAGAGGAAGAAGTAGAAGTTGAGAAACCAGGGGCTGTTAGTTTCCTACTCATTTCGGACAATTCAAAATCTTCAGGTTCTTCTAGACCTTAATCAACTTGTAATTCCAAGTAAACTTGTAATTTCAACCAATTGTAACTCCAAATAAAAATAGTAGGAAAAAAGAAACCAAAAAGTAGCAACAACAACAACAAGAACAACAAAAACAATAATAATAACATTTCTTCAGGTTCTTGTACACCTTAATCCAATTGATTGGCTAGATAGCAGTAAAAACTCAGAAATGGAAGAAAAGACCATAAACACACACAAAAAAGGGAAAAAAATTGTTAAATCCTGAAAAAGGCAGAAAAGTAAAAAATAAAAAAGTAAAAAAGAGAACAGGAAAGTTCTTCAGGTTCTTCAACACCTTAATCCAATTAAGAGGTATAAAAGGATGTATAAGAAAAAAAAGAGAGCCACAAAAATTTGAAAAAAATAAAAACAAACCAATATGGAGGGTAAAAAATAATACAAGGGAGGGAGGGAGAAAAGAGAAAAGAGACTACTCCCTTAAAAAGAAAAGGAAGAAGGGGGCGGAGCTGGCATCACGATGATACGGCATGCAATCTTGGAGGTCTCAGATCGCTGCCGATATCTTTGCTCCTGGACGGTCCAATTGGATCTAAACCGTCCCGAAGGGATGGTGAAAGTGAAGAGCACATCCTGTCAATCCCAGGGATACGGCAAATTCCCTGGTAGATCCAGGAGAAGCTCTTTTTGCCAGCGGCAGAGAGGCAGCCATGAAAGCTGCTGAAGTAGGGACAGCTCTGAAACAGAAGAGAACAGAAAGAGAGAGTGTGCCGCTGTGGTGAGAATTTTTTCTATATTCTAAGATCTGAAAGGACACCCTAAGGAAAAGAAAGAATCTGTAAAACTTTTGAGAGAAGTGATTAAGCAGCAATTTTAAACAGGAATGTCAAAGTAATGTTTTTTTCTCATTGCTGGATTTTCTACACATGATCTTAAGGCTAGATCACATTGGCCAATGGATGCAAAACGTATGCAAAAAGGACATAGCGGAAGAGCAAAATTTCAGGGGTGGCTCCATCCGTTGTTATCCACTCTCAAAAGTGCTCCAAATTTGCATATATAGAAGGGAAAAGAACGGAAAGGAACAGACGTGGGGAGGATGTAGCAGGGATGTAAAGCGGATGTTCGTAGGAAGCCTAGCGGATGAAAGCGATGGAATGGATGAAACTCGCAGGGCTTACGGGGAACCCGCCAATAGTGACAGCGGCCCCACGCATACGCCGGCAAGGAGCGCGCATGTGCTAAACATACACGCGGATGATGCAGCACATGCAAGTCACGGACCCGCCCTCGTCAGGCTGCATAGCGCCGGACTACCGTCAGTGGGATGCAAGCATTATGCACATAGGAGGTCGCAACTTGTGTCAGCTCTGCCGACTATAACAGGATCGCTGTGCAACGCAGCTCAGCATCACGCAGGAAACGCACCTGCTGCCAGAGACATCCTTGAGCACACCCACACCACATGGGGAAGAAAGCGGAAAGTCTGGTGGCTACCTCCTGCCAGCCTGGCAACGCAAGGAATAGAACACACGATCCACCCCCTTTGGCAAACTGACTCTGAAGTCTGTCTAGGTGTTCTGCGGCTGCCTGTTAGTGGCTCCTGTTTGTTGCTGCACTGCTGTAGCTCAATCTCCTGCTTGGTAGCTAGGTGGTGCTCGCTGGTTGGCACTCCTCCTGCTGACTCTCGTCCTGCGTCGCTCGCGCTGCTGCGTGCTCCTGAGCCTGGGATGGTTGCACGCCACTTCTCTTCACTCGCCCCTGCTCGCGTCCGACTCCTCTCCTGCATGCGTTAACCGCACTCGCCTTACTTTGCTCGCTCATTCTCGCTTCGCCTCTCTCTGCTCGGCTGCGTCGCTCCGGTGCTCCTGCTGCTTCTCCTCGCTCAGCTGCGTAGCTGCACCGTCGGATCGCGCACCCGCCGCCTAAGGCACCTGCCCTCGCACGCACCGCCCTGGTCGCACAGAAGCACAGAAGACCCTGCCACAAGGGAAGGGAACGTAGGCAAGCGAAAGGCACGATAAGCGGCCCTACCGACGAGAAGCACACGTACCTCCCCATTTCTGAGGACCATGAGGAGGAGGTGCTGGAATGGCCTCGAGGGGAAGATAGCGGTACTGTGGACCGTGAAGGTGTCCATCAGGACTCTATCGCCGACAACAAATAGGCAGCTTGGTAGGAGAACAGCCGCGGGGTAGCCTGGGCTAACATCTCCAGATTCCCCCTAGGGTGGCTCGGAACGCACATGCTCCACCTGGCGTACTCGCTCGCAAGCGTGCAGCTACTGCAAGAACTATGCCGGCAAGGCCGCTCCGTCCAAGCTCACTAGACGGAAGACCTATTCTTGGCCAAGTGCAGCTTCCCTGAGGGTGAGGTTGCCACGCGTGCGCCCCTTGGCATCGCGCTCGGCCGCCCCCCGCCTCCGTGGGGGCATAGGCGGAGGAGGCCGACTCTGTCAACCCTCTCCCTCAGATAGCCCAAGAGAGCCATCCTTTTTCCAGCCATGAGACAGCTACCATGTCCAGTGTAGGTGTCGGTATGGAGGGCCCCACGACAGAGACCCCCCCAACAGCTGCATCCCATGCTGGAGGATGTCGGGAGCATCCATGTCTCAGATGGAGTCAAGAAGAAGCAGCCACCAGAGACAACCCAC
>BHFT01025832.1:0-20628 GCA_004320025.1 Laticauda laticaudata
GGGGGGGGGGGAGAACCCAAAGATCCTCCAAAATGTGGCAATATTTCCAAGGAACTCCCCACCTCCAATCCATCCCTCAACCACCATCTTGATTTCCTAGGAGATTTTAAGCGATCTGCTGCTAAATCTTAAGAGCAAGTGGGAGAGTGAGGGATCCTCAGATCCAGCTCCTTGGCAAAGGAAGGCGAGGGCTTCCTCATCCCCTCCTGGTTTCTACAACTCAACTCTCCATTTGGGCATTGGGGAAGACCAACAGAAGTGAAGCAGCAGAAGAGCAGCCGTTGAGGTGCAACCTGGTAGGCCTACTGGGTATCTGAGAAGAAGAGGGGCACCAGAGGGCCTGACATGGAGATGACAAGGCTGGGATGTTACCTTCTGAAGGCTCAACTAGGGGCTGGTTGAAGGATCAGTCCAGAAGAGACACCCATGATCTGGAGAACTTTCCTCTTGGCCTTCAGGTCAGCCAAGACACTGTCTTCTCCACTAAGATGGCAGGAACAGCCAACAGCCCGGAAGACAAGCTCAGGATCCAAAGAGATCTCTGACAGTCTTGAACAATGGGCCCTTCTCCAACAACGTGAAATTTAATGTGGAGAAAAGCAAGGTTTTTATACACCTGGGCAGGAAAAGTCAAAGGCACAAGCATGGATGGATGGATGGATGGACGGATGGATGGATGGATGGATGGATGGATGGATGGATTGATGGATTCTTTATTGGCCAAATGTGATTAGACACACAAGGAATTTGTCTTGGTGCAAATGCTCTCATTGTCCATAAAAAGAGAAGAATCATCAGGTGCAACACTTAATGATAGTCATGGGGTACAAATAAGCAATCAAATCATGCTAGGAAACAGTCCATATAGATTGTTAGGATACCAGCAACAAGTCATACAGTCACAAGTGGGAGGAGATGGGTGATAGGAACGATGAGAATATGAATAGATTAGGCAAATCTGGCTCAAAAATAGTGACTGTGAGAAGGATCTTGGAGTCCTAGTGGACAATCGCTTGAATATGAGCCAGCCGTGTGCGGCGGCAGCAGCCAAAAAAGCAAACACAATCCTTGGTTGTATAGACATAGAATCAATATCACATAAAGTGTTAGGACCGCTTTATAAAGCCTTAGTAAGGCCACACCTGGAATGCTGCAACCAGTTTTGGTCACCATGTTACCAAAAAAAAAATGTTGAGACTTTGGAACAAGTGCAGAGAAGAGCAACTAAGATGATTAAAGGCCTGGAGACAAAAAGATATGAAGCACGGCTGCAGGATTTGGGTCTGGCTAGTCTGCAGAAAAGAAGAATTAAGGGGTGACAAGATAGCAGTGTTCCAGTATTTGAGGGGCTCAATTTATTCTCCAAAGCACCAGAAGAGAGAACAAGAAACAATGGATGGAAATTGATCAAGGAGAGAAGCAACCAGGACAGGAGAAACAATTAACAGCTTTTCTTCAGAAGTTGTGGGCGATCCCATCACTGGAGGTTTTTAAGAAGAGTCTGGACGGCCACTTGTATGAAATAGTATGGGCTCTCCTGCTTGAGAAGAGGGCTGGACTAGAAGACCTCCAGGCTCCCTTCCAGCTCGATTCTGATTCTCCAAGACAGGATGGAGAGATGGGGGTTTCAAGGACCCTTCTAGCTGGTAGCCATAGACTCTCCATGCCTGGCAAGAAACCCTGCTTGGCCTTTAAACCAGGTTCCTTATCTCTTGCCACCAAGATTCCCCCCAAAAGGAGCTTCCACGAAGTGCATTTGCCCACCAAGAGCACCTTGCAAGCTCTGGCTGGAGCTCCTGGTGCAAAGCCTGTTCCATGCTTGTCGTCTTGCCTTTAAATTACATTTTCTCTCCGGTTTAGCTGGCTGAGCTGGTTTTCAGCTCGGTGACCCACTTTCTGTGCTACTGAGCAACAGAGGCCCTAATGAGGCAAACGTTGCATTGTAGACCCTCACTCCCCTTAGGAAGGTAGAGGGAGGGACATCTTCCCCCTCTCCCAATACGTGTAAGAGGCGACTGCAGAGCATGGCAACGGGCAGGCGGCCAACCTCCTGCCACCCAGTGCCAGGGCAGGAAAGGTTCTCAAAATGCCAAGGGCTCAGCCTGGAGTCGCCCGGGAAATGGTTGCCCTGCACCCAAAGAGACCCACAGAGGGATTAGCTCCTTTGGCAAATGTTCTGCAGTGCCTGGAGAGCAAAGGGATACCGACGTGGAGCGGGCTGACCCATATTTTTCCACGAGGAGATTGGCCCGTTGGGGGGAGCTTAAATATGGAGGAGGCACGCTTCCTACTTTCCTACATTGGAGGCTTTTAAGAAGAGATTAGAGAGTCACTTATCTGAAATGGTGTAGGTGCTCCTGCTTGAGAAGGGGGCTGGCCTAGAAGACCTCCAGGGTCCCTTCCAGCTTATTCTATTCTATTCTCTATTTTATTTCTCTTTCTGTTCTGTTCTATTTTATTTTTGTATTCCATTCTATATTCTATTCTATTCTATTCTATCCTATCCTATTCTACATTCTATTTTATTCTATTCTATCCTCTATTCTATTCTATTCTATTCTCTATTCTTATTTCTATTCTATTTCATTCTATTCTCTATTCTCTTCTATTCCATTCTCTTCTTCCATTCCACTTTCTGTTTTCTATCCTGTTCTCTTCTGTTCTAACTGGCTGGACATCCATTTCTCTGGAACAGTATCTGGTCTCCTGCTTCAGCAGAGAGTTGGACTAGAAGACCTCCCAAGGTCCCTTCCAACTCTCTTATTCTTGGGAAAGGCTGACCTCACAGTGGAAGGAGCTGCAGCTAACCAAAGGGCCTGGTTGAACCGCAAAGCCTAAACTGGGAAAACGACCAACAACCAACATTACCATCTGGTGACACCCTGCATCGTTTTCCTAAAATAAAGACATTCCTTCAGACTTTAGTTATGAGGAGGTTCGATTTTCTGGAGGAAGCAAGAAGAAGAGAGAGAAAGAAGGAAGTAGAGGGAGGAGATATAATGGAAGAATCAGGATAGAGCCAGAAGGGACTTTGGAGGTCATGTAGTCCAACCCCTTGCTCAAGCAGGAGGTCCTATACCACTCCAGACAAATGACTGTCCAGTCTCTTCTTAAACACCTCCAGTGATGGAGCATCCATAACTTCTGGAGAGAAGCTGTCCCACGGGTTGATTTTCCTCATGGTTAGGAAGTTTCTCAATTCCAGGTTGCTTCTCTCCTGGATTAGTTCCCATCCATTGATTCTTGTCTTGCCTACAAGTATTTTGGTAAATAATTGGGACCCCCTCTTCTTTGTGGCAGCCCCTCAAATACTGGAATGCTGCTATCATGGCCCTGGAGAAAATGTATCAGAGAGAGGAAGGGGTCAAGCTATTTTCCAAGGCATCCAAAGGCCAGAGAAGGAACAATGGATGGAAACTGACCAAGGAGAGATTCAACCTGAAAAGAGAAATTTTCTGACAGAGAGAACAATCAACCCATGGAACAGAAGTTGCCTCAGAAATTGTGGGAGGCTTTCAAAAAGAGACTGGACTGCCATCTGTCAGAAATTACAGATAAAACAGAATTGGAAGGGACCTTGTAGGTCATCTAGTCCAACCCCCTGCCCAAGCAGGCGACCCTGCACCATTTCTGACAGGTGGCAGTCTAATCTCTTTTTGAAAGTCTCAAGTGATGGTGCTCCCAAAAGGAGGTGTTGGACTAGATGACCTACAAGGTCCCGTTCCAACTCTGTTCATCTGTTAGATTAAGACGTCCAAGAACGCCTCGCGCCCAAACTCTGGCGTTTGCGGAATGGGAACTAAATTAAAAACGCACGTCCCTCTGCTCACACGGAGAAGTTTGGAGTTGCACCCCAACGCATCTGCTGCCGGACTAGGGGGCTGGATAATGCATGGCGGGCAGCCCAAGTGCTTGGGAAGAGTCTACCTCTTAAAATATCCTTTCTTCACACTTCGAGGATTCGGTCTCTCTCGCCTGCAAAATCTCACTCTGACGGCTTTGCACAGTACTAGCGTAAGGAGAGGGGTGGAAGAGAAACCACCCAGGCCCGGAATTAGAGAGGAAGGAAGGAAAGGTACACCAGAATGGTCCAGGAGCAACTTCCAACCGGTCGTAACTGCCTCGTGTCCTCCTCAGGGTTTCAGGACGGGCTGACATCTGCAATCTCCCAGTCCTGGGGCGAGGAATGAAGAGGGGAGGCCTTCAGAGGTTCTCGGGGAAGCAGACGGGGCAGACAGGTGTCATGGCTCAGACTGACCAGGCCCAGCTAACAAAACAAGATGCCCCCCCCCAGCGCTCCCCCANAGCTAACAAAACAAGATGCCCCCCCCAGCGCCCCCCCACCAACCACTTATCCGGTCCCGACACAATGAGACACCCCAGCAGCCAGCCAGCCAGCCAAATTGCAGCCTGTGAAAGAGCCACATTTCCAGCACGCTCGGCCCCCTGGCCCAATCAGGAGGCGAACTCCGGCACGGGCCACGGCTCAGCAAATCGGCGCCTGGCCTGGCCCGCCCATGACAGGCCTCCCTTCTGTCCATCATCTGGGTCATATATAGTTCAATTCGAGGGGAGCAGACAGGACTGGGGGAGAACGGCTGGAGGGCGCCGCTGTCTGGCTCTCGCCTCCGGAAGAGGGTCCAACTCCGCCCACCCCCACCCCGCGACCGGTTGGGGGTGTGTGTGTTGTGTGGTGGTGGGTCTGGAGCCGATTCCAGCCCTGGGATCATTATCGTCACTTCCACGGAGCTCTCCGACTTCCCTGGGGCAGATGTGGCCACAATGGATCTCTCTCTCTCTCTCTGTCTCTCTCGCCTGCCCTTGACCCTTCTGTGCTGTCCGGCACCACCTGCAACTTTGAAGGAACTCACCACCCGGCTGTCCGAAAAGGGAATGGCGGCCTCTCCAAGCGGGCTCCGAGCCCCCCTCCTCTTTTCTCCCTCACCCACCCACCCATCCCAAAAGGCCAGGTAAACGTTTCAGCTGTCCTTCTTTGGTCCTCGCTTTGAGCCCCCAAGGGAGCAAAGGGAAGAGCCATGGAGAAGGCCTGCATCTCTCCCGGGCGCCAGCCGGCCCTGTTTGTCAAGCGCCGTTTTCTTCTCCGGGGCTCCCACTTCTGCACGTGCTCCTTTGTTCTCCCACAACAGAAGCTTTTTATATACTTCTCATAATATGAGCCAGCTGGAGGGAGGCACAAATGGAGGGGAAGGGTCGGAGGGAAGCCCCCCAAACGCGCCGCCCAGAGCGTACACAGCTCGTCTTTCTTTTAAGAGCTGGGCAGACGGGCAAAAGGAGATGGGCAGCTCGGGAGAAGAAGGAGAAGGGGAGGAGGAGGAGGAGGAAGAAGAAGAAGAAGAGGAGGAGGAGGAGGAGGTGGTGGAGGAGGGAGGAGGAGAAGAAGAGGAGGAGGAGGAAGAAGAAGGGACATCTGAGGCTGGGGTTGCTGACGAAGTTTAGTGCAGCAGAGGCAAAGGGAGAGAGAGAGAGAGAAGGAAGGAAGGAAGGAAAGAAGGAAGGAAGGAAGACTGACTGTATAAAAGGATCCAGCTGGATGTAACTGAACACTTGCACATCGAGGCGGATGACAAACAGCGGACAAAGGCAGCAGCTCAAACCAGACAACCCAACTTGTCTGCCGGCCGTGGACCAGACAGGTCAGCCAGCTGCTGCGGGGTGGGGTGGAAGCTGGGGGGGGGGGATGAGGCACTGGTGCTCCCAGCCGTGGCAGCACCAGCGGGAGGGAGGGGGCTTGGGACCTGCCAGCCATTTTCCCCCAGCGGTGCGGGAGTGTGGAAGAGAACGACGACTTTTGTGCTGTCTAAAGGAATGTGGGGAAGGTGGTTTTGGAAGCTGGGGGTATGTGGGAGGGGGAGATAGGGAGGAGGAGGAGAAGGGAGAAGATTCAGGGGNGCCAGTCGTGTCTGCTTTTGTCTAGCTCCCCATAATCCGTGCGCACACGGAAGCTTAGGTTTTGGATGGGGAGAAAAAAGGGGCCCACCTAATAATAATAATAATAATAAATAAAAATAAAAAAAGTGAGGTGCCCAGCTTCCTAAAAATTCAGCAGCCCCCAAAAGGGAGAGGGAGAGAAGAGGGGAGAGAGGGAGGAGGGAAGCCCATTGCAGAAGCAGCCCCCAACGGATCGAGGGATCTTATCCTGGAGTGGTGTGCCCTTTCGGTGGGCAAGTCCGGGCCAGCACAGAACCTGCTACAGGTGACCCAATTCAAGACTTGGCTCGCCGTGCGGCTGTCTTTATGCCCACCTCCAACCCTCTCTCTCTGTTGAGCCACCGGCTGTCCCACTTTCCCTCTGCCCCTTAAATGATCATCAGGTGGCCCACCATCAGGTGTGCAAAACTCAAAATCGGCAGCTCGATGCCCGCTCTTTGGTGGGGCAGGTGGGCACAATTAGAGGAGTGGGCAAAGAGTCCTCATGCTGGACTGTCATTGCCCCTCCCACGCCCATTTAATTTTCTCCCAGTAACAGTCCCCTCCACTGTATATATATGTGTGTGTGTGTGTGTGTGTGTGTATACGCACGCTCAAAACATGAAATATAAATTTGTGGGGTTTGTTTTCCCCTCCAAAAAGCACACTCCAGCATCCCTGTTACAGACAGGGCTTGGGTGCAAATTTAGGAAAACCAGAGCCAGGAGCTAAATTTGGGGACCAGGACAGTGGGGGAAGTAGCCTGTGATGGGGTCCAAAAGCTCTGGTTTGCTTTCCGGGACGAGCGGGGAGGTGAGGCCGCCGGCCGCCGGGAGTGAGCCCATTCGTATCGCCAACTACCTGAATTTGAATAGTTTCCAGACAGTAATCATTTCGGCTCGATAGGCTGTTCGGCCCCACTGGACAATGGAGATTTGTTAGTTCTCAGGCCGGCGGGGCGTGACACACAAAAGGGGGGGCAGGAATGGGGGGGCCCTCTCGGCAGACAGGAAATTGCGGTGGGGGGGCAGCCATTCCTTCCTCCATGGATCTCTCTCTCACACACACACACACACACACCCAGAGGGCCTGAAAGGCAGGGCGATCACCCCCAGCCAAGGGGATGGAGGGTTTTGCAGCCATCTCACCATCAGAAGAAGGACTATCGCCAACATCCAACGTTCTTCTCAGTGGGCTGCCACCTTAGAGAGGGTCGAAGGAAACACAACCACCCAAGATGGGGAACTGTCCCAGCTGCNCCACCTTAGAGAGGGTCGAAGGAAAAACAACCACCCAAGATGGGGAACTGTCCCAGCTGCCCACTCTCTGCTCCCAGTGTTGGCATGCTGGGTCACGGTGGCTACGATGGGGGCATGGGTGGGAGGGAAGAGAAATTGCCAGGCTGGGCAGCAAAGCCAGCTCTGGAAAGACCCGCCAATGTCCGTGAGGCCTGTGCTTCCCGTCGCGTACAAAAATGCCCCCCCCTAACTCTGCTTTCCCGTTTGCTGCCCCCTCCCTAAGAAACTCAGTTTAACCAAGAGGGGAAGCGGCGCCTGTAAGGTCGTGAGGAAGGGCCTTTGCACAAGAGACGAAGGAAGGGCTTCCTGGGGAGCTAAGCATGGGACACATCCTTGTGAGTGTCACCATCGCCTTCTTCTGTCCAACCAGCAGTTCCCCCCATGGAGACTCCGCACTGAGGACTTCAGGCAACTTTCCACCCTCAAAATCAAGTCAACGTAGTAAGGAAGGTTCCTTAAAACGTTGACATGGCTGGGATTCTCTTCTTTCCAAAGAAAAGCACCTCTAGACCAGTGATGGTGAACCTTTTGGTTGTGGTTATCAAAAGTGCGTGCATGCATGTGCACGTGCACCCGCCCTGCGCGTGCATGCACGCAATCCTCCCCCTTACCTGCATTGCGCATGCGGGTGCCTACCAGCTGATTTTCAGCCCAGAAGTGCTGAAACGGGCCCGTTTTTCGGCCTCCAAAGGCTGCAAAGGCTTCCCTCGAGCCTCCAGGAGGGCAGAAAAAGGCCTCAAACGGACTGTAAATCAGCTGGGAGGCACGCGCATGCGCAGTGTGGGTACTTTTGGCTGGGCTCACGTGCCCACACAAATGGCTCTGCGTGCCACCTGCGGCATGCATGCCATAGGTTTGACATCAGGGCTCTAGACAGTAGGCATCTCTTGGATTTCGAGGTGGCGCTCATCTCTTTGACAAGAGTGGCTTCCAGAGTTGCCTTCGACCACCATGACTGCTGGACGTCAGCTTTAAGGACAGCATGGCAAACTCTCATTCAGGGGTAAAGGAAGCTCATTTCTCAGGCTTACTTTTAATGTTGAAGCAACGTTTCGGCAGAATCTCATCTGCCATCATCAGGCTTCTGTATTGAGTTCATCTGTGAGTCAGGCTATCACAACTTTAAAAGCACAACTACAATGATGTGGGATAATACCCGAAGGAAGCTGAACAGCACACATGTAAGTACCCGCAAAAATTTAAGAAAATATATATATTTATAAATATGTATGTATGTATGTATGTATGTATGTATGTATGTAAGTAAGGAATATATAAGGAATAAAAATGTGAGTGGTCGATCAAGCCTATATATATAAAAGCGAAAGACCACTCAGGCATCACCACAAAATCTCCAGAACTGAAAAGACTACAAGCTTGAAATTTGGCATCTATGCTCCTCTTGGCTTCTAGGTGCTCATTAAGAAAGGATTTCTCGAAATGACCATCAGAGCATTAATATTTCCTGTATTATTATTATTAACATGCTCTGATGCTAAGGAGTTCTATTCCCCCTCCTCACCTGAAAAAAAAATCTGTTCCAGATGCAAAACACAAGCAGAGGAGTTTCAATTTCAGTTTCAGAGCAGAACAGTTGAGCTAAGCCCCGGCCAAGCTCCTTGCTGTCTCCTTCTTGCTCAGGAGAAGCAAATTCTGTTTCAGTTTCCATGTTTCAGTTTCCAAACAGCCCTCCACTCTTTCACACACTGACAGGACGCTAGACAGATGAATAAGGATGGACGCTGGTAGCTAGAGGCAGGATTTCCCCCCTTTATTTTCCCCCCAAAAAACTAAGCCCAACCACATAAGTTTCGTGGCGAAGCACGGGTATCGAGCTAGTTACGATTACAAAAGAGCTGCTTGGCAAACCCCACAAACCACAGCCTGTAACCCTACTTGAGACAAAGACCTGACTTGGTGGGCCAGGCATGGAAGTGGCCCTTCAGTAGGATCCATTCAATGTCACCAGCTGTGGAACATCATCTCCCTGACCCAGATCCAACCAAACAAGCTTTTATTAGCTGGACAACTTCATCAACCCTTTCTGGTTCCAGGCTCTCTCATGGAAAAGCCACAGAGATGATGAAACTGTCCTTGGAGGAAACTTCTAGCTACCTGAGAGGTTCCTAGGTCCAAACTGTCCTTCGGTCCTATTGCTCTCATGTGCCAGTTTTCTGTCATTTCTAACCAGACTGCCAGGATTCCGGCGGTTGCCCTAATTAAATCAGAAGCTTTGAGCCGAGCTTCGAAAACTTCGAAGGATTTATTAGGAGCGAACATGTCAGCATGACCTGCATGAAGCCTATTCACTGTCACCCTTGACCCTGGTTTTCCCCCACCCCTCAGGGTCAGTGGTGGGATTTTTTACGACAGGTTCTGTGGGCGTGGCTTGGTGGGTGCGGCAGGGGAAGGATACTGTAAAATCCCCCTTCCTCTCCACCCCACTAACCTGCTTTCCAGCTCCGTTCTCCTGTGCAGGGCAACCAAAGGAGACCCAGCCAATCAGCTGGGACTCGATGGGAGGTGGAGAAGAGGTGGGGTTGGCGGGGCCAATCAGAGGTGGGATTTTGAACTACTCAAATTTTCCGCTAATGGCTCTCCAGAACTGGTCAGAACCTGCTGAATACCCACCTCTGCTCTGGGTGTATCATAATTCATATTCTCCAACGAAACACCTCCTCAATCACATTCTCCAATTAGAGGTTTGACCAGCAGAAATTCCATTAGCTTAGTTATCATCTTTGCAAGGTATGGACAGAATGCACTTTTGGGTCCAAACTGCTGCGCTGCTCTTTCAAATTTCTTCCCACCCGCGCCCCTTCTGTTCGTAGCAACTCTTAAACAGGCATAGAAATGTTTTATGAGTTGACACAGACAGTGTCTCCTTCACCTTCTCCTTCAACCAGGAGGTCTCTTTTCTGCTGGAATTTTGTGCGTCATCTCCTTAATTTGAGATGGCAACCCGGACCCAAGCCCAACATGAGCCAAGGAATCCGAGCAGGCCATTTGGGCTCGTTCATCATTAGACTCATCAGGTCACCACCATCGCTGCCTCCACCATCACCGGGGCTTCTGCAATGATTTCCGTCGGCTTCCCTTTTCCGTTCAGTGAATATTAAGGTCAATTAGGAATAATGTAAGGCGAGAGCTCCACCAAGCAGATTAAGGCATTCCCAATTCTTGGGACCGGACCAAGCTTTTGTCTGTCAGGGTGACCTAGATTTTGGCCAAACCCGTTTTATTTGCTTTGGTGAACATTCAAGCACAGCCGCGGCTTCCGTCTTCCTCTCCCGCGACGGGCTCTCTCAGGCAAAATAATTGACATTTCCCAGAGCCAAAAGGACGTCTCATTCACAAAGGAACTCTGAAGGCACGTAGGAAAGTGCCTTCCTGGGTTCTCCAGGCTCACCATCTTCAGATGGGAACTTTTGGTCCCCAGGATTCCCACCTGTGGCCAAGCCGGCTGAGCATTCTGGGTAGGGAAGGGAAAGGTAGCCATCGCCAATCAAGCGGCTGTCGTGGTGTCCTGGTGGAGACTGACTCTGAGGGAGAGGAGGAACAGCCAACAGGGAGTGGAAGTGGGGCTCCGGAGGTTGTGGAGGAGGCTGGGGAAGGGCAGA
Organism: Laticauda laticaudata; assembly: GCA_004320025.1. Lineage (NCBI taxonomy): Eukaryota > Metazoa > Chordata > Lepidosauria > Squamata > Elapidae > Laticauda > Laticauda laticaudata. The sequence continues at coordinate 10,847 of BHFT01025832.1, forward strand.
GGCCGGCTGAGCGGTCAGAGAAGGACCCAGGCCCATCCCCTCTCCATCCTAGGGCACGCAGGGAGGAGAGGATAAGGGAGAGACATGGTCTACTCAGGAGGAGAGGGCCTTGATCCTCTTCATGGGCTGCAACTGTGACAACTGAATAAGAGTTTGGACCTGCGTATTGGCAAACGCTGGAAACAAATATCGCTAGTTTATGGTTCCTCTCTGAGTTTGGCGTCCTTCCTAGGGTGTGTTATCTGTGGATATCCTCCAGCCCTTATCTTGCTTGGTTTGTGTTGCTTTTTTCCTTCTTCCTGTAACTATGTGGAAATTTTTTTGTCATCTGTCAAAGATATTTGGAGCTTGGAAGCAAAGTGAAGGAATGAAAGGGGCTTCGCCTGTTTTCTGCGACTGTTTTGTATCCCACCCTGGGTCATCACAGCGGCAGAATTGAGCCAATATTTGCTGTACAGGCTGAGGGTGGGACAGAGGTCTCTTCCTTACTTGTGGATGCTCAGCCTTGGTGGAAAAATGGCAAAGCAAGAACATGCAAACCCCAAATTTCAAATCCCAGGTTCTGGACCAATATCTTGGTATTTTTAAAAGCAGGGCTAACAAACCACCACTGAAAGGAACCTAAGCTACATAATGGAGACACAGATAATCCGATCTGACTCCTTCTAGCCTTTGTAAATGAACCACACTCCCTACCTAGGTGCCTAATACAAGACTTCACTGGAGGCCAAGTTGCCACCCTGTACAACCAACCTCTTCTTCTTTCTAGGACTAGCTAGTGACGCTCATGGCAGTGCAACCTTTGTATATTCACAACTAGCTCGATACCGGTGCTTTGCTACGAAACTACGTGATCAGGCTTAGTTTTTGGAGAGGAAAATAAGGGGGAATAAAATTCTGCCTCTGACTACCAGCACCCATCGTTGTTCATCTGGCTAGCGTCCTGTCAGTGTGTGAGAGAGTAGAGGGCTGTTTGGAAACCAAAACAGTATTTGCTGTGTGAGCAAGGAGGAGACAGCAAAGAGCCTGGGCATGGCTTAGCTCAACTGTTCTGTACTAAAGCTGCTTGGTGCTCTGAAACTGAAATTCTTCTCCTCTGCTTGTGTTTTGCATTTGGAAGAGATTTCTTTCCAGGTGGGGAGGGGGAATAGAACTCCTGAGCATCAGAGCATGTTAATAACAATAATAATAATATAAAATACTAATGCTCTGATTACTAATAATAATATAACAAAATACTAATGCTCTGACATTCGAAAAACCTTTTCTTAGTGAGCCCCTAGAAGCCAAGAGGAACATAGGTGCCAAATTTCAAGTTTGTAGGCTGTATGGTTCTGCACATATACTGATGATGCGTGAGTGGCATTTCACTTTTATATATATGGATTTCTGATTTACTAACAGCTGTGCTTTCTTGCAGAAAGGCCCCTGAAGATGTTCTGGAGACTCTCAAAATGTTCAGTTGGATTGTGGCTGATCCCAGGATACACCTCAGTCCTGTGATGGATCCTCACTTTGGCAGCATTGAGCGGGGAAGATGAGATCCCCAAAAAGCCTGGCTACAAAGAAACCCCAGGACGTGTTGGAATATTTGCAAACTGAGGAAAGATGATTTCTCTCCACTTTGCTAAGCTAAATAAAAACAGGATTCTAAGGAGACGAATTGCAAATGGACTTTTGATATTCTGAACTTCAGTGGGTTTTCCAACACCTTTTCTTCTGTTTTGGGACCGGAGAAGTCCGCCTTCCCTCACGAGGAGGATACAGTGCTGTGGTGACCACACACCAAGGCTACCCCAAGAGGCTAGTCCTCTTGGTTGAGGAAGGGGAAGAAGGTTATGGGCACGTAAAGGTAGGTGGGAGATGGAAGCCCAGCTTTATGTGACGTGATGTCCTTTACTGCCTTTGCACAAGCAACCAAACCATCAAACGTGCCAAGCCTACAACACGACTGAAGAAAGGGAAGCTACCTGAGAAGCTAAGAAAGTCCCAGAACTACCGGTTCTGTGGGCGTGGCCATGTGACTGGGTGGGCGTGGCTTTTTTCCTTTTCTGTAGCACCGCCACCCCATTCCAGTTTTTTTGCGTCCTGGGTGAAGCAGTAAGATAGCCAAGGGGATCCGGGCACAGCTGATTGTCGGAACAGCTGATTGTCGGAACAGCTGATCGTCGGAACAGCTGATCATTGTGAGGAAAACAAAATACCGAACCGGTAGCTGTTTTTTTATTACCAGTTTGGGCAAACAGTAGCATTTTTTACTACCGGTTTGCCCAAACTGGACTAAACCGGTAGAATAGAACCACTGAAACTGATGTATTCTCAGAACTGAAGTACAGGCAGCCCTCGACTTATACAACAGTTTGCTTAAGGGACTGTTCGAAGATGGCACTGGGAAAAAAGGGACTCACGGCTGTTTTTCACACTTATGACCGCTGCAGAGTCCCCAGGGCTGTGTGATTTACATTTAGATGCTTGGCAATTGACTTGTATTTATGACAGTTGGAGTATGCTGGGGTCAGAGATCCCCTTTGATGACCTTCTGACAAAGCCTGTCAATGGGGAAGCCGGATTCACTTAATGACCATGTGTAACTCATTTAACAACGGCGGCAAGAATGGTCGTCAAATGGGGCAAAACCTGCTTAACGAATTTCTCACGTAGCAATGGAAATTCTAGGCTCTACTGTGGTCATAAGCCAAGGACTACCTGTATTTTAGGGCCATGCAGAAACTCAACAACCAAAGTATGTCAAGACTGCAAAGAGAGCAAGAGAATCACACAGGGATGTGCAAACTCCCCTTATTTTCAGCACAACCCCCCATTAACTTCATGCATTTGATTTAGACTCCTCCCGACTCTAAACAAACCACCATCTCATTAATAAAGAGGATGGGTTGCTAGGGTAGGTAGGGAAAAAGTAGGGCTGGGTCCTTCTTTTTTAAAAACAATTACCACTGTAGTTGTGGGAGCTTCATCCCTGGAGGCTTTCAAGAAGAGACTGTAGTGCCATCTGTCAGAAATGGTGTCGGGCCTCCTGCTTGGGTGGGGGGTTGGACTAGATGACCTACAAGGTCCCTTCCAACTATGTTGTTCGATTTTATTCTATTCTAATTCCTGTAATCTATATTATTCCATAACCTGTTCTGTGTTCTGTATTCTGTGTTCTCTATTCTATTCTATTTTTCTTCTATTCTAATTCTATTCTATTATCCAATCCTATCCTATCCATCCCATTCTATCCCTGTGTTCTCTATTCTATTCTATTTTTTTTCTTATTCTATTCTATTCTATTCTACCCTACTCTATTAACCCATCCTATCCTATCCTTGTAATCTATATTATTCTGTAACCTGTTCTGTATTCTGTGTTCTCTATTGTATTCTATTTTTTCTTATTGTATTTTATTCTATTCTATTCGACCCTCCTCTATCAACCCATCCTATCCTAGTAATTTATATTATTCTGTAACCTGTTCTGTGTTTTTCTATTTCTGTTTCTATTCTATTCCTTTTCTAATTTCTGATTTAAACAGATAGACTCTGACTTACATGCCTTCCTGAACATTTTTGTAGAGCAATAACCACACAAATAAAAATTGGCCAAGTTACAGCTAAGATAAAATCACTGCACCCAGGATTTTTAGAACAAATGCATACCAAGATATCCAATAAATGGAATGGCCAGAGGGAACATTTACAGAAAACTCTCTACATTGTGTCCTCTTCCAAATGCAGCTCTTTTAAAGAAAACCTGAAAACGGAGAGATCACTAATAAAATGGAGGGGTGGTGGTGGAAATCCCCTCATAAGGAAAAGATTTAAACAGAATGAAGAAGGTATTTTCAGCAATGATTGCTTATTGTTTCTGTCTTGGGTCTGTTTCGGAGAAAAGTGGGTAAAAATAATGTAATAAAACTAGCAGGGTACCCATGCTTTGCTACGAAACTATGTAATCGGGCAAGTGTTTTGGGAGGAAAATAAGGAGAAAAAAAAACCTCTGCCTCTGCCTACCAGCATCCGTCAGTATTTATCTGGTTATCGTCCTGTCAGAGTTGAGGGCTGTTTGGAAACTGAAACAGTATTTGCTGTGCGAGCAAGGAGACAGCAAGGAAACTGGGCGTAGCTTAGCTGAACTGCATTTAGAAGAGATGTCTTTTTGGGTGGGGAGGGGGAGTAGAACTCCTTAGCACCAGAGATGATGATGATGATTATGATGATGATGATAATAATAGCAATAGCAATAACAATAATATAGGAGATACTGATGCTCTGATAGTCATTTCGAAAAACCCTTTCTTAATGAGCCCCTAGAATGTACCAAATTACAACTTTATAGGCTTTCCAGTTGTGGAGATTTGTGATGATGCATGAATGGCAATATATATATATATACATGTATTCAGCTTTGTTCGGGTGTTTTCCCACGTCATTATAGTTGTGCTTTTAAAAGCACAATTATAATGACATGGAAAAATACCCGAACAAAGCTGAATACCATACATATAAATACCCGTGAAAACTTAACATATATGTGTGTATATATTGTATATATATATATATATATATATATATATTGGGATCTTTGGTTATCGGCGTTTTCTCCCGCGTAGAATTGGAAGTATCTAGGCAACGTTTTCGATGAAACGTTGCCTAGATACTTCCAATTCTACGCGGGAGAAAACCCGAATAACCAAAGATCCATACTACAAATTACTCGCGAAACAAACCCAGAAAATATAATATATATATATATTATATATTATATATATATATAATTTTATATATATATATATATAATTATATATATTATATGTGTGTGTTTGTGTGTTATATATGATGTATGTGTGGTGATAATATATATATATATGTGTGTGTGTATATATATGTAATGTGTACATAGATATATATCATACATATGTTTGTTTTTTTAAGCGTCTCGCAGGTTAGCTTACATGTGTGCTGTTTTAGCCTTCCTTCGGTTTAATCCCACGTCATTGTATTCTGGTTTAAAGTTTGTAGCAACGTTTCAGCAGATCTCATCTGCCATCCTTCAGGCTTCTGTATGAAGTGTCGTCCACAGTCCTGGTTTCAAATTGAGGCTGGTCTATTCTGATTGGCTATTAGCCTGGAGTCTGTGTCACTTGGACTTGGAGTCTTGATTGATATGGTGTTTCTGGTTTCTTCTGTCTGTTTTGTGCTTTGCATTGGCTGGCAAACCCTCTTGTTCTTATGTGTGGTCAGGCCTTTCAGTGCAGCTTGGCTCCGGATGTGAAAGGGACGGCTGCTCTTCTTAGCAAGCAAAATAGAAAGATCTCCAAAGACCAAAGCCAGGCAACACCTGGGCACAAACAGACCTCCCTCTGGATAGCTCAACCTCTAACACCCCCCCACCAGGCACCCAGGTGAACCACAGCTTGCTAAGTAGAGTCAGCAGCCGTCCTTTCACACGAAGCCAGCTGCACTGGAAAGCTCCAACACAAGAAAAGAGCGTTGCCCAGCCAATCAAAGCATCAAAACAGAACAGAAGAAACCAGAAACACCAAATCAATCAAACTCCAAGTTCCATGAACACAGACCAGGTTAATAGCAGTCAGAATAGACCAGCCTCAAAATTTTGAAACAGAGAACTGTGAGACACACTTCCATTACAGAAGCCTGAATGATGGCAGGATGAGATTTGCTCTGAAAACCGTTGCTACAACTTAACAGAACTACAATGACGTGGTGATAATACCCGAAGGACAAGCTTAAACAGCACATAACATATATGTTATATTATACATACATATACTATGTGTGTACATATATATGTGTAAGTATATGTGTGTGTGTGTGTATGTTATATGTATATACATGTGATATTTTTATAGCATTCAACGCGCTATCAGTCTGACTTCTATCAAAATCTCAGCAGGAGGTCCTCTCCAACAACGGAGGAAAAAAGCATGTTCTGAAGTGCTTTCAAAGCAGAACACCCCAAAAGGTCAAATTCCCCCCCTTCCGTCGAAGATCTTTCCTTCTACTCGCTTGGAAGTTCTCTGGACTACTGTTTGCGCCAAGCAAACAATTTTCACGACGGTGTGTGCGTCGTTGCCGTCTGTATATGTTGCCAATAATGCGCAAAAATCGTTCCAGCTGGGGTTTGTGTCCACGTGAGGGAAAATAAGACACATTACGCTTGCCTCGTCCCAAACCAGGTTTCAAGAAGCGTCCCATCATCAAGGAAGCTGAAGTTAGGCGAGAAGTAACAAAAGCTCACGGCATATTGGCGTTCCGGAAAGATGGAACAAAAAGCCTATAATCTCAAAAGCGAGGCAAGGTTAACCGAGTTAGAACCCGGGCCTGGCTGCAAACCAAGGAGGGCTTCCATTGCTCGTGAGACTGCCAAGATTACTAAAGGAGGACGGACGGACACCCCAGGCATCCGAACGGGCTCGTGCGGCTGACGATAGCTTCAGTCGAACATTCAACGCTGTCGGTGAGTTTTGGTCCCTCAAGAGAAACCACGATCGTTGACTGTACCTTGAGGTTTACACAGTCCTCTCGGTAAATCCACCGGTCCGGCTGTGAATAGCGTTGCAGGAGAACTCACAAAAAAAGTGTTAAATATTTATGGAGTTCCTGCAGCATCCAGGTCTGGTTGTCCCAAAAGTGCTTCCCTTCCCCCGCCCCCCCCCCCCCCCAAGAGGCAACTGGACTTTCTTGGTTGTTGTTTTTTTTTTTTTTGAAGAAGTTTCGCTTTTTATCTGAAGAAAGCTGTCTTCCGGCTCTAACTGGATGTTGGTGAGTTTCTTCTGCAGATGTTTCAATGGACCAACCAGGAAAGATCATCATCAGTGCTAGTAGGGAGAGGAGGAGGAGAGGAGGACGAGGCAGGAGAGGAGGGGAGGAGGAGACGACAACGACTGTGGGTTCCTGGTACTGCTTGTATCTTGTTATAAACTAGTAGACCTAGCACTAATGTTATCGTTACGTTATTCATAAGAAAAGAAGCAGAACAGCACCAAGGACCCCAGAGTCCTCCTCCTCCTCCTCTTCTTCTTCCCTTCCTCCTCCTCCTCCACCCAAATCCTCTCCTAATACTGATGATGGTACCTCGTTGGGTCACGAAACATCTGCAAGAAAACCACCAAGCTCAGAGAGCACCAAGGACCCCCTCATTTCTTGTTTTCCTTTGGAGGCATTTTGCTTCTCATCCACGGAACTTCTCCTGGAAGCTGAAGAAGCTTCTTGGATGAGAAGCGCAATGTCTTCAGAGAGAAACCAAGAAACTCCAGTAGCCTCTTGGGGGGAGGGGGAAGCACCTCTCGGTCCCAAAAAACTTCAACAGGGCCCTGTCGCTTCTCTACAAGGGCTCGAACCCAACGCCAGAGTCGTCAAAATAATGGCTGCACTCAACATTCATTGCTGTCGGTGGGTTTCGGGTTCGGTCAGCCCTCTGGCTAATGAATGCAAACTGCGGATCAAACAGCACCAAGATGGAGGCTGGACATCCCCCAAGACCCAGGACCTTAGTCAGGCCACACCTAGAGTATTGCATCCAATTTTGGTCACCACACTTATCAAAAATGAGGTTGAGAGTCTGGAAAGAGCGCAGAGAAGAGCAACCAGGATGATTAAGAGGACCGGAGGCTAAAATATACGCTGAACAGTTGCAGGAACTGGGCCTGGCTAGTCTGGTGAAGAGAAGGACCAGGGGAGACAGAAGAGCATCTTCCCATATTTGAGGGGCTGCCCCAGAGAGGAGGGGGAGGTCAAGCTATTTTCCAAGGCACCCGAAGGCCAGACAAGGAATAATGGATGGAAACCAAACAAAGAGAGATTCAACCTGGGAACAAGGAGAGACTTTCTGACAGTGAGAAAAATCAATCCATGGAACAGAAGTTGCCTTCAACTTCTTGTGGGAGCTTCATCCCTGGAGGCTTTCAAGAAGAGGCTGGACTTGCCCACCTGTCAGAAATGGTGTTCATCTGAAGGGCCAATCTGAAACCATTGAAACCTCTTTCAAGAGGAGACTGGAGTGCCATCTGTCAGAAATGGGCTAGGGTCCCCTGCTTGGGCGGAGGACTTGGACTAGATGACCTCCAAGGTCCCTTCCAGCTATTCTGATTGATTCAACCTAGAAATAAGGAGGAATTTCGTGACAGTGAGAACAACTCCAACCCATGAAGTTCAGACGTTGCCTTCAGAAGTTGTGGGAGCTTCATCCCTGGAGGCTTTCAAGGAGAGGCTGGACAGGCACTTATAGGAAATGGTGTAGGGTCTTCTGCTTGGGTGTGGGGTTGGACTAGATGACCTACAAGGGACCTTCCAGCTCTGTTAACCTCCTCCATCAGATCCAAGGATCTCCGGCTTTGACAAATGCACACACCCAGATACAAAGGATGGATAGTCCCTGACTTATAACCACAACAGAGCCTTGCATTTCGGTCGCTAAGCAAGACATTTGATAAGGGAGCTTTGCCCCATTTTACGACCCTTGTGGCTGTCATTTTTAAGCAAATCACTGCCATTGCCGGATTAGCATCATATCGTTAAGTGAAACTTTGCTTGTGAGAAGGATGCAAAAGGTGACTTACGACCGGTCTTAAATCAACTTACGACCACAGTTGAGCACAAAATTTCTGCTGTTAAGTGAGACATTTGTTAAGGGAGCTTTGCCCCATTTTATGACCTTTCTCACCATGGCTGTTAAGCGAATCAGGGCAGTTTTTCAAGTTAAGTCACCCAGTCGTTAAGTGAAATCTGGCTTCCCCCATCGACTTTGCTTGTCAGAAAGTCGCAAAAGGGGATCACATCAACTCTGGGACACACTACGACTGTCGTAAGTATGAACCATTTGCCAAGTGTCTGAATTTCGATCCCGTAACCATGGGGATGCTGCAACAGGTGCGTCGTCAGTGAGAAAACAGTCGTAAGCCCCTTTTTTGCAGAGCCATTGCAAATTCAAATGGCCACTAAGCGAACCGTTGTAAGTCGAGAACTACCTGTGTTCTGCTTCTAACACAACGTAGCTGTTGTTTAGGTGGAGCCATTCTGAGCATCCCCAAAAGACAGTTGAACAGAGTTGGAAGGGACCCTGTCGGTCATCTAGTCCAACCTCCCGCCCAAGCAGGAAACCCTGCACCATTTCTGACAGATGGGAGTCCAGTCTCTTCTTGAAAGCCTCCATTGACCTGCTTTTGAGCTGCGTAGGTTGGCAGAAGCTGCGACCAGGAACGGGACGCTCATCCGTGATCGCAGCGCTGAGGGAATTCCGAACCGTCGAGCTGGCCGTCAGCTCAGCGTCTTTTAAACCACTGAGCCAACGCGTCCTCCTGAACAACTATAAAGGTAAAAAGGCTTTATACAGCCTTAGATAAAAGGCACACTAGATAATGCATACCAGTTTTTGGGTCACCCACATTCAACAAAAAAAAGGGAGGAATGTTGAGAAAACTCTAGAAAAACGAGTGCAGAAAGAGCAACCAGGCTGATTTAGGGGACTGGAGACTCAAAACATATCAATGAATGGTTGCAGGAACCCGGCTGGCTAGTCTAGGGAAAAAAGAACCAGGGGAGACATGGAGAGACATCTTCCAATATTGAAAGGGCTGCCCCAGAGAGGAAGGAGGGGTCAAGCTATTCTCACAGAGCACCTGAAGGGCAGACAAGGAATAATGGATGGAAACTGATCAAGCAGTGATTAACCTGGAAATAAGGAGGACTTTCTTGATAGGGAGAAACAATCCCCATATGGAACAGAAGTGCCTTCAGAAGTTGGCGGGAGCTTCATCACTGGAT